>JAQQSW010016564.1:0-11645 GCA_028646575.1 Pseudocheirus occidentalis | reverse complement strand
AAGACATACAGGGGCTGGGATAGGGAGACCCTTCCTGCCCTACCAGAAAATAAGAGAGCAGAACAAGGGAGGGGCTTTACAGTGGGATTGCTGTTTTAGGTTTGGGGCAGGGGCAAGACAGGTAGAAAATATGTAATTCAAAAATGTAATGAAAATGAATAATGTAAACAAGAAAACAAATAAAAATAAGTTAAAAAAAGAAAATAATTTCTTAAAAATTAGAAATGGGCAAGTGGAGATTAAAGATGCCATGAGACATCAAGAAACAGTAAACATAAGTCAAAAGATTGAAGAGAATAGAAAAAAGAAATATATCCTAGAAAACAAATAAACAAATGAGCTGGAAAATTGATTAGAGAGAAATGACTTCAGAATTATTGGGCTACCTCTGCATCATAATGAAAAAAGAAAGAGCAGATATCATAAAACTGAAAGGCAAAATAGCAAAAGAAGGAATCCACTTGATCACATCCTAGAAGAGGACTCAAAATGAAAATTCCTAAATAATTTCCCAAATGAATTCCAGAATTCTCATGTAAAAGGGAAGACTTAAAGAAGTCACAAAGAATCCATCCAAATTCTATGAAGTCAGTATAATTGAAGATTTAACAGTTACCATACTAAAGTACTGGAGGGTTTAGAATATGCTGGTCTGGAAAGCAAAGGAGGTAGAATTACAAGCAAGAATAGTCTCAGAGGGGTGGAGCCAAGATTGCAGAGTAAAAGCAGGAACTTGTTTGAGGTCCCCCAGTCACCTACAAATGTCTGTAAAAATGACTCCAAACAAATTTTAAAGCTACAGAACACACATAATGACAGAGTGAATTACATATTCAGCTGAGGACAGCCTGACAGACCACCAGGAAGGGTGTGTCACACTGGACTTTGAATGGAGCACAGTTCTTCATGGGCCACACCTTTAGCAGCTATAGTGGTGCCCAGACTTTGCAATTGACAAATAACAAAGGAAAAGCAAAAGGTTAGCAGGGAAAACTTGTTGGACCTGGGTGAGAGAAGAGCTTGATCTGGTCCCTGCCTCTGGGTGGAAGAGGTGGTGGCACCTGTGGAAGCAGAAATGTCATCAGCAAGAGCAGCAGAAGGAGCAAAAGTGGCAGCTGCTTCTAGAGCTCCAGTCCCCCAGATGGTGAGGGGAACAACAGGATGATCAGAGAACAATTGTAGGAATTGTTTAGCTGGCACTGAGGCAGGATTTTCTTGCATTTCCCTGCTTGGATCTGGGGCATATTCTTTGGTGGCTGTCCTGAGATGGGAAGGAGCACTGGAATGGCAGAGTTTGTGAAAGCTGTGGAGAGACAGTCCTCTTCATAGATCTGAGAAAGGTGCCTTAACGTTGTGAAATGTAAAAATGTAAAAAAAAAACAACAGGAATTTGGGACATAGCACTCTCAATTTGGGAAGCAGAGTTTGACTGGGGCACAGAGCTCAGAAGTCAGTAAGTAACTGGGACAATGAGTAAACAGAGGAAAAGAAATCAGACCATGTAATCTTTTTTGGTGACAATGAAGATCAAAACAGAACCAGAAAACAACAAAGTCAAAACTGCATCATCAAAAACCTCCAAGAAAACTATGAAGTCATTACACGCCATGAAGGGTCTCAAGATGGATTCTGAAAATTAAGAGAAGTAGAGAAAAAATTGGGAAGAGAAATGATAATGATTCAAGAAAATCATGAAAAACAAGAGAAGAGTTCCTAAAGGGGACTCAAAATACTGAAGCAAATAACACTTTAAATATAGAGTAATTCAAATTGCATAAGAGGTCCAAAAAGCCAATGAGGAGAAGAAGTCTTTAAGAAGAATAATCTACCCAGAAAAGTGAGTATAATCCTACAGGGGTAAAATGAACCTTTACTGAAATAAATGACTTAGAAGCACAAGACTAAAAATAATCTTAAAAAAGATAACCATGAAAGAAATCATAAAGGACATAATAAATTTAAACTGTTGACTATCATATAATTTCATGTGTGTGCACACATATATATGTATATGTGGATAAGTATGTTTATATGTTTTTACCTAAAAAGAGCTAAAATATCAAGTGAACCAATGAAAAAAAGTGAAGAAAGGCAAATTTTAGTATTAAATTTTAAAATTTGTCACAAAGTACAATCATCATAACAATATGATACTGATTAAGAAATAAAAGGGTTGATCAAAGGAATAGACTGTGTAGACAATATACACAAGTGAGTGACCATAATAACCGCATGTTTGATAAACCCAAAGATCCAAGCTATTATTCCAAGAGTTCTCTATTTGACAAATACTAATACAAAAATTGCAAAGCATTCTACCTGAAATTAGGTACAGACCAACATCTCACACCATATACTAAGATAAGGTCAAAATGGATGCATGATTTAGAACAAAAGGTAATGATATAACCAAATTAAGGAAGCTGGATAGGTGGGAGGGATTTCCTCTCAAAACTATGGAGAAAGGAGGAATTTACAACCAAACAAGAGAAATCATGGATTTTTTTTCTCTCACATTAAATCAAAAAGGTTTTACACAAAGAAAATCAATGCAACCAATATTAGAAAGAGGGTAATTTGGAAAATATTACTAATTTCTCCTTTTAAATTCTCATTTCTTAAATATACAGAGTACTGGGACAAAATGACAAAAAAAATATACGAGCAATTATCCAATACATAAACTGTAATAGGACCTGGATAGACAATTTTCAGAAGGATAAATCAAAGAAATCATAATTCTATGAAAAATGATGGCATCATTAATAATTAGAAAAATTAAAACAACTCTGAACTACAACTGAAGAGGATGGGGAGAGCTGGGTCTCTAAGGGATTTCATATGAATCCCTAGAGGATTCTTCTCTGGAAAGAAATTCAATGGACCCAAGGTATCATTTTCAAAGTTACATATTTTAGTATTATGCTTAGCAGTGGGCAGGAAAAGGTTAAGAATAGCCTGCAAAGTGAATGGGACAGAGAAACAGTTTTTAAAGCCATAATACTGTCAGTCAAAAGTTAATTATGCTAACTATGTGGGTAAGGGTGGAGTTAGGGAGGAGTTTGGGAGGAGTTTAGGAGTGCTTAGTGCTTAAAGGGACATGCACTTTTATGTCAACTGTGCAGGCGTATTGCCCATAATTCACTAGGACATACCCCTGGGGTGGGGCTACCTGGAGGTGTAGTTTTTGGCTTGTGACATCACTATGTTATTTTTTGGTCAAGGATGAAGGGGATATGGCCCATATGGCTGTTGGGGGGATAGGTGTAATTGTTTCAGGAGCTGCCAAGTCTGGGAGCTAGACCATATTGGAAGGAAGTTATCTCTCAGATAATGTTGTTCAAGGCTTTTGGATGCAGCTGGCCACTTAGAACAAAGGAGATATACATTTCTCTAAGTGTTTGTTTATAGAATACCTTTGAAAGATTCATAGGCCCTGTACTTAGGCAGACTGCTGGCTCAGGGAAAGACTTTCAGGCTGGGGGAAAGTATGATCTTACAACTTATTTGCACAGGATTATTACAAACTGATGTTACATACATAAGTACCTGAACACAAGTAAGGTTTTACAAACTGAGGTTATAGGCATAAGCATCCTAGACCCCATCATTTCCTCACACCCATAAAATTGACTAATGTGACTGAAAAGGAAAATGAGAAATGGTGGAGGGAAATGTGGAAAAATGTCTATAGTAATTCACTGTTGGAGTTGTGAACTAGTCCAACTCCTCTGGAGAACAATTTTAAAGTATGCCTAAAGGGAAATAAAACTACACACATTTTGACATGTCAGTATTGCTACTAGACCTTTACCCTAGTGAGATCAACAAAAATGTAAAAGGATTCATACGTACAAAAAATATTTGTAGTAGCTCTCTTTGTAATAGGAACAATTAGAAACTCAAGATTCAGCTTCAGCTGTTTCCAGCTGTCTGACTTTTTGTGACTCCATTTAGGGGGTTCTTGGCAAAGATACTGGAATGGTTTCACATTTCATCTCCAACTAATTTTACAGGTGAGGAACTGAGACAAATAGGGTTAAGTGACTTGCCCAGAGTCACACAGCTAATCAGAGTTTGAGGCCAGATTTGAACTTTTGAATAGGAATCATACTGACTCCAGGGCCATCATTCTACATACCACACCACCTAAATGCCCTGAAAAGAAGGAAACTGAAGGCATACCCATAACTTTGGCAATGGCTGAACAAGTTCTAACACATAATTATGAAATAATATTATTTTGCTAGAAGAAATGTTGAAGGGGATGGTTTGAGAAAAAATGAAAGGAGTAAGATGAATACAAAATGAAGCAAGGAGAATTAAGAACATTGTTAACACAGCAACAGCAATATAGTAATGATAACCAAGTTTGAAAGACTTAGCTACTCTTGTTAGTATAATGACCCACAAAAATTTCAAGGGACTCAGGATGAAAAATACCATCCACTTTCAAACAGAGCTTTTATGGACTCTGAATGCAGATTGACACATTATTTTCTTAATATTTTTTGCCTTTTTCCTCCAAAATGGCTAACGTAGAAATGTTTTTCCTGATGTCTTTTGTGTAATGGGTAATGCATTTCTTTCCTTCCGAATGGGTAGCAGAGGTTCTAAATAGAGTTAACTTGAAACTTAAAATAAAATTAAAATAAAAAACACTTTGGAGACAGTCTATTTTTTTTCTCCTGATTTTATAAAGAAACTTGGATTTCTAGAGGTTAAATGCCCTGCCTAAGGATACCTACCTTGTAAATGGTAGTGGCAGAACTTAATTCCTAGTCCTATGATTTCACTTGCCAAGATTTACCAACTTCACAGCAGCTGAAATCTTTATAGGGTAGAAAATATGATAGTTATCATGTTAAATATTTCTTGATGAGTCAATATATTTGGTGTAGCCCAACCTTTCAGCCCATATATCAACCCCTTCTCAAATATGCTGACAAAAAGTAATCCAACTTTTATTGAACTAGAAGTATTGAGTGTAATAGAGAGAGCCCTGGGGATGAGAAGAGGGAAATGCTATTTCTATCCTAGCTCTGTGCAAACATTCACAAGTTGTACAAGCTCCCTGGGACTTCGTTTCCTCATCTTTAAATTGAGGAATGTGTAATAAAAATAGCTCCTTTGTTATAATGATATCTAACATACTTTCCTACTAAATGACCTCTAAGTAGTAGAGGCCCCTCCCAACTCTAAAAGTAATGACTTCCTGTAGTAAGGACTTCAGTACCTCATGAGGATTCATTTATTGCCCCATCTTTTTAAGACCTTCATACTGCTAGAACACCATTTCTTCTATTGAGGTGAAATCTTTTCCCCTGTACCTTTCATCTGTTTTCCATTCTGCCTTTTTGTACTATGAGGAAATATCTAACTCATCTTCAACATGAAAAATGTTTACATTTGTAAAAACAATCACTTTCCTCCCTAGAATTCTAGGGCACTGCTTCCCTCCAGATTGATACATGGGCTAAAATGTTCAACTAGACCGTCCAATGTGTGTGTCTTATCTTGCTTCTTTCAAACTATTCTCATATCACATGATATCAAGTTCCCTTGACATCCTTATGTCCTGCATCTGGACATGTCCCTATTAGTCAATCCCTTTGTCTGAAAATGTGCCTACTACAGGGAAACATAAATCTCCATTTCTCTGGGTCATTGAAAAATAGGAGAAACTCCCTTTTTGGACTATGCTCTTTTTATACAATTTCAAATGATCTTTTAAAACAGTTATCATAGCCAAATTATGTTGCTGATTAAGAGAAAATTACTGTTGAGTTGAAATCTCTAAAAGAAAAATTGTTAGGTCTTGTTTCCTCATATGAAATGTTGTCAGCCTTGTATTGCCCACTTAGGATTTGATGCTTTTTAACTAGTAAAAAGAACTATATCTCCACATCATTGAGAGGAAGGATGGCTGGTACATTCACATGGAAAGATTATTTGATTTAGCTGATCAATAACAAATCAACAACAATTTATTATGTGCCTCCTACTACCATGATGGTGAAAGTTCAGGAAATCTGGCCACTTCTTTTTAAAAATTTTTTAAAACATAAATTAATTTATTTTCTTCTTTACACCGTTTATTTCCATGAGATATTGTGTTACAAATTTTCTCTCTATCTTTCCCCCACCCACAACCTCAAAATCACCATCCCACTGTATAACCCCTACCTCAATCTGCTCTCTCTTATGTCCTCCCCCATAACCCCTCTGAGTTTATAGTAGGGCAAGATGGATCACCATGCCCCAGTGCCTATATATCTTAATTCCCAGTTGCATGTAGTTAATAATAATAATAATAATAACAATACACACATATGTGTGTATGTGTATGTATTAACATTTTTATTATAGAACTTTAAATTCTAGATTCTTTCTTGTCCTCGCTCATCACTCACCCAGACTGGAAAGACAAGCAATTCAATACAGTCTGTATATGTGTAGTTACACAGAATATCTCCACAATGGACATATTGCAAGAGACTGATTATATGTCTCTCCTTCCTGTCCCACCCTCCCCTTGTTCTATTTTCTACCCTTTCCTGTCCCTTTACAGAAGTGTGTGCTTCTAGCAACACCCCCCCCCCATACTGCCTTCCCCTCCATCTTCACAACTCTCATACCCATACACCCTACTCTCCTGTGTTGCAATATACCTAGTTGACATGGAGGACATAGAGCATGGTGGTGGTGATGGGGCACCAGTAAATGCTGTGAGACTGAGAAATTGCTCTAAAAGAGAAATGACATGCCTTAGATCCCTTGAAAAGTTTGTCAGAAACTGTCAGAAACTTAGTCCAAAGCTCAGGTCTTCTGACTCTTAGTATAGTCTTTGTTCTAGCTTCCACACCACAGGATAGTCTGCACTTGAAAAAAACAATAGATTCAGAGCCAGGGACATGGGTTCAAATCTCAGCTTTGTCACTTCAATCAATAAATTAATAACTAATCAATAATAATTTCGAAAGCACCTCCAAAATACCCAGATTTAGAGTTTATGTCATTCCTTCCCTAAGCCAAATTAAATGAGAGTAAGGTTGACCCTTTCCCTTTTCCTTTCACATTCTTCCCCTCCACTTTAAAAGTTATCCCTTGCCCCTTCTATATGAGATGATTAATGTCATTGTCTCTCCCTGTCTCCTCTTATTCTAATCCTCTCCCCTCTCACAATTCCATCTTTTAAATTATTGCCCCTTCCCATTTAATTGATCCTGTGCCCTCTATGTACACATATATACACATACTGAGATATGTATTCATATGCATGTATCTACCCATCTATATAGACATATGTGTATGTATAAATATATATCCATTTGTATTCCCTTCAATTATCCTCACACTGAGGAGTTTTGTAAGATACAATTATAATTTTTCCATGTTGGCGTGTAAGTAGTACAACTTTGATAAGTTCCTCAAGATTTCTTTTCCATGTTTACCTTCTCATGCTTCTTGTATCTGAGTGTCAAATTTTCTGTTCAGTTCATTTTTTTTTCTGCAAGAATGCTTGAAAGTCTTCCACCTCATTGAATGACCATATTTCTCCCTGGAACATTATACTCAATTTCGCTGGGTAAGTGATTCTTGGTTTTAATCCTACCTCCCTTAACCTCCAGAATATCATATTCCAGGACCTTCAATCCCTTAATGTAGAAGCTGCTAGATCCTGGATTATCCAAATTGCATTTCCACAGTATTCAAATTCTTTCTTCTTGGAATCTTGTAATATTTTTCTCCTTGATCTGGGGATTCTGGAACCTAGCTATAACATTCCTAGGAGTTTTCTTTTGGGGATCCTTTTTCAAGAGGTTATCAGTGAATTCTTTCAATTTCTATTTTGCCCACTGGTTCTAAAAATATGCACGATTTTCCTTGAGAATTTCTTGAAGGATGCTTTCTAAGTTATTGTTTTGATCATGGCTTTCAGGTAGTTCAATAATTTTTTAAATTGTCTCCGTGGATCTATTTACCATGTCAGTGGTTTTTTCAAGTACATATTTCACATTGCCTTCTATTTTGTCATTTGTTTGGATCTGTTTAATAATATCTTGACTTATCATAAAGTTGTTTGCTTCCATTTGCTCCACTGTAATTATGAAGGAGTTATTCTCTTCAGAAAGCTTTTGAGTTTCTTTTTCCATCTGGCAAATTTGATTTTTAGGGCATTCTTCTCCTCATTGGCTTTTTATGTCTCCTTTGCCATTTAAGTTATTCTATTTTAAAAGGTATTATTTTCTTCAGTCAGGTTGTTGACTCTCTTTTCATGGTTTTCTTGCATCATTCTCATTTCTCTTCCCAATTTTTCCTCTACTTCTTTATTTGGTTTTCAAAATTCTTCTTAAGCTGCTCTATGGCTTGTAACCAGTCTACCTCTTTCTTGGAAGCTTTTGATATGAGAGTTCTGACTGTGTTGTCTTCTTCCCTTTTGATGTTTTTATCCTTTTTTCTCCAAAAAATGAATCTAAAGTTTGATTGCTGCTCTTAATTTGCTTCCTTTGCCTGCTCATGTTGGCAACCAGTAATTTGACTTTTTAGCTCTGTGGAGCTCTGATTCCAGAGGGGAAAGCTCTGTCCCAAACTGCTAGAATTTTCGCAGCTGCAGGAGCTATTAGGGGGCCACTATTTCTGCAGCTCACTCAAGCTTCAGCTCACTGAAAATGCACCCCAAGACCAAACCCAAGACCATGATCTTGATCCAGGCAGCTTAATGAAAGAGCACTTAGGCTCTGAATGATCACTTGGCCCCCCTGCAGTATGCAGGCTGGGAGCTTCTGAAGCAGCCCCATGGAGGCAGCTGTAGGGTCAGCACTTCTGCTGCTTCCTTGCCCTGTAGGCAGTTTGGCTGGACCCTCTCCACCAAATTTAGCCAAGTTCCACTAACCTCTCACTTAGTCCTTATTTCTTGTGGCTTGATAGTTCTGGAAATCACCACAGCTGCTGCTAATCCACTCTCCCAATTTCTTCAGTCATGGATTTTTCCTGGCCACCCCAGGGACAAGCCACAGTTTCAGGCCAGGATGGGCTTGGCTCCCAGGGCTCAGTGATGTCCTCTCCCACCTGCTGAGATGCCTTCACCAGGAGATGTGTTTTTCTGTAATTTTTGTGAATTCCGGAGTCCTAAAAGTGGTTTAGAGTCACATTTTATGGGTATTTCAGGAGGTTATGTGGGAGCTGCTAGGTTTTCCTGCTTCTACCCTGCCATCTTGTCTCTACCCTTTTTACACCAACTGCTCAAAGGGAACTAAAATCTCTGAAGGGAGCCTAATGTACTTTGGAGCAGCTTTAATTATTACAAAGGTTTTCCTGCTATCAAGCTTCATTTCACATCTTTCACACATCTTATTGCTTCTGGTTTTTCTCTCTGTGGAAAAAAATCTAACATCTTCTACATATCAGACCTTGAATTTCTTGAAAATTCTTTTCTTGCTCTTCCCCTATTCAGACTTCTGATTACAAAGTTTTATTGTTGATTGTTATTTTCCCCACTTTACAGATGAGGAAACTGAACCTTGAGGAGAGGGAAGAGAGCTAGGGGTCCCTAACTAGTGCAGTAGAAAATATTTTGGAACTTTATTATTTGTTACTTTGAGTAAGACATTTAACTTCTGACCTTCAGTGTTCTTACTTGTAAAATGAAGGGTTTGATTATACACACACACACACACACACATACACACACATTGTTTGTTTATTCACTGAATGGTTGCCTAGATTAGATGTCTGCTAAGTTCCCCTACCACTCAAAATTGATTCTTCTATGGTTTTATAAGCTATCTGCTCATGGATACACAGTTGATTGGCTGAGAAACTGGGATTTCCTAGCTCCTTCTCTCTATTGCTTATCTCCAATTTATCTTGATCATAGAGTGTTTGTACATATTTGTTTTCACACTGTCTCCCATGATAAATTTTGTTTAAAAAGAATGCATCAGGCTCTTCTTAACCCCAGTGAAAGGTTGGGAGGCGATGATTCACCAACACACAGCTTACTGTCTTTCTGAAAGAGTTAGTACACCATCCCTGATAGTGAAAATGAATGTTCCATTATTTCTCTGTTGCAAATAGTAACACATCTGGAAAATGACCAATTTCTGAAAAGGACAGCTATGCAGCTATGCAGCTATGCATGGAGAATAATTGTTCCAGAAAGTTACCTTGAATTGTATTGTTCTTGAACGGGATGTGAATTTTCCAAACTCTCATATCAATCGCTATCAGAACACTCTGGGACTCTAAAATGCTTCCCAGTGTTTTCCAGCATGGTTTAATCATTGGCCTATTATATGACAGAATCGTTGAATGTGAGACCTGGCAGGAACAATAGATTATATTTATTCAGCCCTGCCATTTTGCATGGAAGTCACAGAGAGCTATAAAGGTAAAATGGATGGATTAAAGTCAAACAGCATCAGTGGTAGGGTTTTGCTATCTACTTTTCAGATTCATTTGTAGTTGGGGTGGGATTTAAAGGTATAACCCTAAGATAAGTTTGGAAATTTGGCAATATCATGTTTCTAGACAAAGCCCAATGAAGCTTTCCCTGTTAATTTCATTCAAAAGTAATGTGTTCTCATCTGAGCTACTAGAGAAGCTCCCATTAGGATTATTGAAACTCAATATTCTACTCTCATGGGATCTCTGATCTCTGAGCATAAAGGTTCACAGATACAGAGCAGGAAAAACTCTAAAAGGTCATTTTATCTATTACCTCTAGTTTACAGAAAGGTAAAATGAGATAGAGAGTGGTAAAGTAATTCATCCAAGGTTAAAAGCCAATATATTACCTGAGATGTCAATTATAAGTTTGGTACTCTTTATTATACTATTTGACCTCTCTGATACCATCATATTTCATTATTATAAAATATAACAGTAAAATATGATTTGATATTATATAGTATTCTATGTTATCATATCATAATTATATACAATATTTAACCATTTAATTACACTACTTTGTTTTAGAGTTATCTTTATTTTTTGGCATTGCTCAATTAAATCAATCCAATTGGAAGTGATGACATCACCTTCCTGATTCCATGATTCTCATCGACAACAAAGGACAAACAGCAACCTATTAGAAGAACAAGCTGCTCCATTAGAGACTTTACCATCAGCTTCCATTTGGGCAATACAACTCCTACTTCCCTTCCCTTCCCTTCCCTCCTTATGTCCCCTCTATCCACATAAATCATAATATCCTTACCTGTAGGTACTCTGCCCAAAGGAAGATAATTCTGAACTCTTAAACCTCAAAAATGCTTCAGCATTTGGGAGCTAGATTTCTTTCTGAATCACTATGCCTTAAAACCACATCATTCTGACTCTCATTGACTGACCATCAATAAATCACAGCCCAAGCTCCACCTGGTCATTGTTTGGGCCCTGATGACTCACAGTGAATGTAAATGTCACCCGTTTGTGTTTTGGCTCAGAAACCCTGACTAAACTGCTTACCCTTCTAAACTGATTCTCCTATGGTCCCATAAGTTGTTTGCTCTTTCTCTCTGGGATTGTGTTATTTTTTTGTTTGTTTAACTAGGCTAAAGAAGTCATTCTTTGCCTCATTTCTTCCCTAGCTTTAAGTCCTGAAAGGGGCTGGCAACAGTCAAACTGAGGCTTGAGAAAGA
>JAQQSW010016563.1:0-11645 GCA_028646575.1 Pseudocheirus occidentalis | reverse complement strand
GGTTGAGGAGGATCATCATTTACCTATTTGTAAGGTTTTATATATTGGGGAAACCCAAATCTTGTTTTTTCTACCCAAACAGAAGACAAGAGTATAATGGGCCAAACTTGGTCTGCTTATAAAGTCCCATATTCATGAGCATATAGAAGGAAAATGTGGTATTGATTTTGAAAACACTGCTCCCAAGCTGGATAGCTCAATTGCCCACAGATCACTTGATTCACTTTCCCTCAATAGGTATGCTTCATGGAAATGCAAAGCAACATGGATGAAAGTCTTCTTTCTGTCTCTTTCTGAATGGAAACTTAAGGCTTCCCTCTTGTGTGGAATACATAGGGGATCTGGGTAGCTCAGAATTGGTCCCCTTTGTATACCTCACAAGATGATTTTCATGGGAGTGAATTAGATCTGTTCTAGGTGTAAAACCCCAGTGACTGAATATAATGGTGTTTCTGTAAGGAACACAACTCCAATTCTCTTTTCTCCTTAGTTGATACTCCCTCTAGAAGTTGCTGAGGGGCTGTATTTCTGTAGGACTTTGCTCTTAATGTTCTGGCAGCGCTCAGTTTTCATTCAGTTTATGATCGGTGCCAAGTTTGTTTTTCTTTGAGGACAGCTCCAAGACTTGAGTAGAATGATTTGTATCTGGGCTTGTGTTGCTTCTGAGGTGGTATCATACTTCCCACACTGGAGGACTTGCCAGGAAAAGCATCTTCTGAGGGAGAAGGGGGGGAAATTCAGGGTGGGAATGAGGGGAGGAAAAAAAATCAACAGAGGGAAGACCAGGACAACTTAACATTTCAGGAGTTCTGAGAGAAATGGGAAACAACTGAGTGATATTGACTTTATCATCAGATGCAGACATTAAATTGATGCTCACCCACCTTTGCAGTGAGTACTCTTAGTAGTTCTATTCAATAGTATGAATGCGTAATGGAGAAGACATGGTTCCATCTGTGTAGGCACACCCCCTCCTTCCTGAAACCTTTCCTCATTACCCATGTCCTTAGAACCCTCTTCCTCTAATTTTTTTTGCACTGCTTTATATTTTCTTAATTGTGTTTAGAGTGTATTCCTCGAGTAGATGGTAAGACCCTTGGGGACAGGTATGGTTTTGCTTTTGTCATCGTATCCTTGTATGCCTAGCATAGTTCCTTTCCTTAAGGAAAGAAAAGGTTATTTTTTTGTATATTTGTATTCTCAGCACCCAACTCAATGCCTTTCCAATAGGAAGTGTTTGATTCAGTTTGTTGAATCATAGTTCACATAGTTTTGTTGACTATAGGTCCAATACGAGCCAGCTTGCACAATTTTTTTTTCCAAACAAATAAACAAAGCTAATGGAAGCTTATATAGCATTTAAAAAAAGATGACCAGGTGAAATGAGCACCAAAATGGGACCACAGAAACTAAAGTTCTAGTCCTGTCTCTGTCCCTAAAAAGCTATGTAATTTGGGGTAAGTTGTCTCAACTCTTAGAGCAGGTTTAGGGGAAATTTTGAATTCAGTCAAAAGGCCATACTTAAGGATTTAGATGGTCTTAAGGCTGCAGGTTCCCCGACCCCTGTCTTAGAGACTCATTTTCCTTGGTAAAGTGAATGGAGTGGACTTGATCATCACTATGGCCTTTCTAGCTCTAAAAATCTAGGATTATAGATATAGTGCCTAGATAACAGCTCCTGGGTATCTTATGATATCCAGACCACATCTGGCTTCCACATTTGAAGAGGGGCATTGTCAAGTTGGGTGGTGTGGAGGATAGGGTGCCAGGTCTGGAGAAGATCAAGAAGATCTGAATTCAAATCTGGTCTCAGACATTGATTAGCTGTGTGACCCTGGGCAAGTCATTTAACCCTATTTACCTCGGTTTCCTCATCTATAAAATGAGAAGGATGAAGAAATAACAAACCACTTGACCACTTTGTCAAGAACATTTCAGATGAGGTGACAAAGAGTCAGACTTGACTGAAAACAACTAAACAGCAACATTGTCAAACTAGCAAATCACAGGGTCTCCAAAGTGGAATATCCTCTGTAACATTTCCAAACAGTCATTCGGTCTTCACTTGAAGACTTTTGCTGACATTCACCATACCCACTTACCAGTCTGGCTTATTATATTATAAATGTATTAAGGATCATTGATTTCTTCAGGATGCAAAGTTTTCTTCATCAATGCAGATAATAACCCTTCTAAAATTTGTTTGATAGGCTTTAGGGAGTTGCCTGAAATTCAGAAAAGCTAATTAGCCCATCTATGGTTGAATAACTAGGATGGTTTAAAGGTAGGATTTGAACCCAGAACTTCCTGAATTTAAATTCAGTCTGCTATCCACTAAGCCATGCAGCTTCTTAGAAGCCATATCTCATGGAGCGTATGGAAGAATGGAGATTCATTAGCCCAGAAAAGGGGAATCTTCTGGAAGAAGGCTCAGACATTCTGAGCTGTTAGAATGGGTTAAAGTAGAACCACATCCTTGGGTAGAAATTAAAATGAAGTCAATTTTGGCTTAATATGAAGAACTTTCCAGTGATGAGCTTTTGAACAATGAGAGAGGTGGTCTCAAGTATCTCGTTTGTGCACAGTTGTTTCTGTATTGGCTCACCCATTAGACTGTGAACTCCCCAAGGTGGGGGGGGGGACTATTTTTTGCTTTTCTTTGTATCTCCCAGCAATTAGCTCAGTGCCTGGCATATAGGTACTTTTAAAGTGCATTTTAATTTGACTTGACTGAAAATATTCAAAGTGAGGCTTTGTGACTGCCTGCCAGGGGTGTTATGGAATGGATCTCTCTATGGATTTAGCATTGCGTTGGCCAGCACTAATTTGATAGGAACTGGGTAAGACAGGCATTTTCAAATTTCACTTACTGAAATGGTAGCACAAATATTGTTCTACCAAGAAAATGAGGGGGGAAGTTAATTAAATCACATATATATATATATATATATATATATATATATATATATATATATATATATATATATATAAAATCCTATGTTAAGAGATCACTGAGTCTGACAACCCACTTTTACAGATGAGGAAACTGAGGCACAGAGAGGTTAAGTGTCTTGCCTAGTGCTGTGCAGCTAGTAAGTGCTGTAGGTGGGAAAACTATATTCTTTCTACTGTGGAACCTAATACTCATTACTGGAAATGAAAACCTTTGATGCCTGTGTTTTGTCATCTTTTCAGCAGAGGGGTCAGCCTGTGTTCATAGGAATAACACATGTGTTTAAAAGTGTTAGCTGCTGACTTGCAGGGACAATCTCCATGCCTAAGGGATCTATCCTACTCCCAGAAAATCTGAAGCATGAAATACATTCCAGGTTCTAATTAAGTTCATATTAGAAGAATTTCTCAAGTTATCTTAGGTGTAGGCTGGTGGGAGGAAGGAAAAAGTGCTTTTCTTTAAAAATAATATTTCTTGGTTTCTGTGCCAAAGCTGACAAAGGGAAACTCTAATTTCTGAACTAAGGTGAACCTAAACTGCCTGCCTCTCTGATTCCTGTTGAATTTCAAGAGGAATGAGTTAACAAAAGAAGTGATAAAGTGATAACAGAATATTAAGGATGAGCTGAAAAGTTGAAAATGGAGAAGTGATTGCATAATCATTCACTAATTGGATGACATTGATTAGGGTAAGTGTCCTTTTGCAAAATCAGTAGGTAACAGCAGACCCTCCCACAGTATGTAGGGAATTATTCTGGGGTTAGAGACTTTCATTTTTGTCTTGGTAGCCCCCAAACCTAGGGTAATGCTTAGCACATAATAAGTATTTAATAAATGCCTTTTGATTGATTTCTTTCATATGATCACAGATCTAGAGCTGGAAGGGACCTTCAAAGTCATATAGTTCAACCGTCTCATTTTACAGATAAGGAAACTGAGTTCCAAGGAGGTTGAATGACTTGCCCATGGTCACACAAAGAATGTGAAAAGCGAGGATTATACTTAGCACCTCTGACTTCTTCTACTACATTAAATTGCCTCCTTTAATTTACTGATTGATGTGGGGATTCCTGGCCCACAACCCTGTACTGTGTAGAATGCCCCAGAACTCCTTCAAGGATATGCATTTGAATTGGGTTCAGAGAAGCAAGACGCTTAAAGCTAAAAAAAGGGATCTTAGAGACCACTTAGTTCAATCCTTCCCTATTCCTTTTTTCAGCTGAGGAAATTGAATCCCATAGATTGTTGTCATTTATCCTTCATTCTTGAAGAGAACCATGGCATCAGGAAGGTGATGCCATGATTTGCAAGTGAATACATTTAAGTGAGGGAGGGCTGTGCAACATCATTAGCCTTACTTTCTCTCTTGAGCCATTTGGGTCCAGTGGCAAGATATAAATCAAGGTGATTGGATATGGTCCCAGATGTAGATGGAAACCTTGGTCTTTTTAAGCTAAAGTCTTTCCCAGGTCTCCATTTGAGTGAAGCAACACTCATTCAGTGATCGAGGCTAGGTAAGAAATGAGAGAAAGAATAGCTGGACTCTATCTTCTGTCTCATTATTAGTCACTTTCTCCTTTCAGGCTTTTACCCGGATACATATTAAATTTGCTAATCCTCAAAAAGTCATTTCTGGAGTCTGTTTGCTATTCTAACAACTGTTCTTTACATTTCTCTTTTGTTAATTTCTCACCATCCAGTCTTTTTTCCTGGTAATCTTCAAATACAGGCAGATTTTCCCCAAATATGCAAAGCTCTTGCTCCACCTGCTCTTCTTGTCATTAACATCTTTCCTCTTGTTCCTATCCAAATTCCTCAGACATCCTACTTCTATATAGTTATCACTTCAGCTTCCTCTGGAATTCCTTTCTTGATTGCCCTTCTGTCTAACTGCCATTCTCATCACTTTATTGAAATGGAGTAACCATTGATCTTTTCATAGTTACATTCAAAGTCTTCTATCTTCATTCCTTCCCTTTGATCTGTCAGCATTTCGGCATTTGATACAGTTAATCTTGGCCACCCTTTATAATCTTGGCTTTAATAATGATATCAAATATTGTTTTTCTTTTCATGCCCCTAATCTTCCTTCAGAATCTCCTTCTTGGTTCCCACGTTTCCAGCTGATTAAAAAAAATAGGCTCTCAAACTTACTTTCTCCAATATTTCAAAGTTCTGTGATTTCATTGGTTTGGGTACTCCCTCCCCTGGCAAAGATCACAACCCCTCCAAACATTCATAGACAATCTTTGAAAGCTGCTGGAGTAAAAAAATTATCATCTTACAGCAAACCAATTGATGAGTCTCACTAAACGTAGTTGGACTGGCCCTTGGATAACAAACAGAGCTGCCAGGGCTTATGCTGCTCCAGCATAGAACTAGAGAATTCCCGAAACCGTGAGGATAATAAAAATAACAAGCAAAAGACCTATAGTAACCTGCATTTTCATAGCACCTGAACGTTTTCAAACTGTTTCCGTATTTGATTGTTTTGATCCACATGATTACGTGTGATACACATGATTACATAGTAGTAATGACTAAGAAAAATGAATATATTTATCCCCTTTTGTTCAGCGAGGAAATAAAAGAACAGAAAGATTAAGTGACTTGTCCCATGCTATACAGTTAGTAGTAGAGCCAAGAATACAGGATTTTGACTCCCCAGCCCAAAATTTAGTCCATTTGACTATTTTGATTCTAAGCCATGTTTGCTAGTTGGCATTTCATTGCATAAAATTAGCCAGCAACTTAAATGGACCCTAATTTAGGAACAACTGATATGCGCCAATGGAAACTACATGTTGCCTGTGGAAGGTATGTGTGTCCACACAGGCTATCTAAGGTCTGCTTTGCAAGTGACATTGGTAGCTGCAATCTGAGGCCTTTGCAATCTATGAGGATAGGACAGTCAGAACTGGAAGTGGAAGTGGAAGATGGAAGAGAGGGAAGGGATAAAGAGTACAGGCTGGGCAGTCTTTGTTCCAGTCTCTGTTTCTCTGTTTCCCTAAATGTTACAGGTCAAGGGGTACATTAGGTTCTACACACACACACACACACACACACACACACACACACACACGCACATGCACACATGCACAACCACAACTACAACTACTTTCATAGTTGCCGTGCCTTAAAAGAGAAAAGAATTGCCTCAAGTTTAATCTCACAACCTTAACTCCTTTACTCCATCAAATTCTGGTTACACAAAAAGTTTTCACAAGTAGTGAATAGTGACTATTTTTTTTCAAGCAAAAACAGGCATAAATAAGAGAATTTATAAAGTTTAGAATATACCTGAAAGTCCTCAGAGTGAATGAACTTTCCCACTGGGAGTAGGACATATGGCAGCTCAAAAATAAGTGTGAAGTCCTGATCTCACCTAAGGGGAAATTGTGCAAAATATCTAGGGAGGAAGATCAAGGAAAGGGCTTCCCATGTCTGTAGTATTCAAAGTCTGTGTAATTTAAATTTAACATTGCAATGTCAGCATGTCCCCATTTATCTGCATCTTTTGACTTTTACATGTGAAGTCTTGCAAAACATATTTCCATATTGACTATATTACAAAGGAAAACAGAAATAAAAAAAGAAAAATATAGAAGGTAAAAAAAAGTTAACTTGAGTCTGCATTCAGAGTTTATCAGTTATCTCACTGGAGGTGGCTAGTATTTTTTATCATGGGTTCTTCGGATTAGTGTGTTGATCAAAATAGCTAATTTTTTCACAGTTGATCATCATTATAATATTGCTTTTACTGTGTACAATGTTCTCCTGGGTCTGCTCACTTCACTTTGCACGAGTTCAAATAAATCTTGCCTGGGGTTTTCTGAAACTATCCCGCTCATCATTTACTATAGCACAATAGTATTCATTCCATCACAATTATATACCACGATTTGTTTAGTCATTTCTCAATTGATGGGCATCCTCTCAATTTTCAATACTTTGCTACTACAAAAATCTGCCATAATTATTTTTGTACAAATAAGTCATTTCCCCTTTTATTTGATCTCTTTGATATATGAACCTCATAGTACTTTGGCTGGGTCAAATGATATACGTGATTTTATAGCCATTTCGCCATAGTTCTGATTGTTCTCCAGAATAGTTAGATTAGTTCACAGCTCCACTAACATCGGATTAGTGTCCCAATTTTTCCACATCCCATCCAGCATTTGTAATTTTTTTTTTTGCTTTTTTTGGGGGGGAGGGCAATCAGGTTAAGTGACTTGCCCAAGGTCACACAGCTAGGGTTTTGTGTGTGTGTGTGTGTGTGTGTGTGTGTGTGTGTGTGTTTTAAGTGTTTGAGGCTGGATTTGAACTCAGGGACTCCTGACTCCAGGGCCGGTGCTCTATTCACTGCGCCACCTAGCCTCCCCATGTCATTTTCTTTTTCTGTCATGATAGCTGTATATTTGAGAAATGAGGTGTGCATCAGAGAAAGTTATAAATTCCTGGCCCCAACCCCCAGTTTCCTGTTTTCCTTCTAATTTTGGCTGTATTAGTTTTGTTTGTGCAAAAGCTTTTTAGTTTCATGTAATCAAAATTATCCATTTTACTTTTTGGAATCCTCTCCAACTCTTGTTTGGTCATAAATTCTTTCCTTATCTGTAGATCTAATAGGTACATTTTTCCATATTTCCCCCAATTTTCTTATGATATTACCTTTTATGTCTATCCATTTTGACCTTGGTATACAGTGTGAGATGTTGGTCTGTGCCTAGTTTCTTCCAAATTGCTTTACACTTTTCCCAGCAATTTTTGTTAAATGGTGAGTTCTTATCACAAAATCTAGGATCTTTGGGTTTATCAACCGCTATATTACTTTGATCATTTACTGTCATGTATTGTGTATCTAATCTATTCTAATGATCCATTATTCTGTTTCTTAAGCAACAGCAGATTGTTTTGATGATTATCACTTTGTGATACAATGTAATACAGTGTGAAATTTGGTACTGCTAGGGTGCCTTTCTTCATATTTATTTCATTAATCTCCTTGATGTTCTTCATCTTTTATTCTTCCAGGTGAATTTTGTTGTCATTTTTTCGAGCTCTGTAAAATAATTCTTTGGTAGTTTGATTGGCATGGCACTGAATAAGCAAATTAACAGTTAAAATTTAATTTTTACTATGTTGATTTTGTGGCATGCATATGAACAATTCATATTTAGCTTCTTGTTTAGCTTTATTTGTGTGAAAAGTTTATTGTAATTATGTTTGTATAGTCCCTGGGTTTTCTTGGCAGGAAGACTCCCAAGTATTTTATATTGTCTGTAGTTATTTTCAGTGAAATCTCTCTATCTCTTCCTGGATTTTGTTGCTATTATGTAGAAATGCTGATGATTTATGTAAGAATTTTTTGCATATTAAAGTTTATTTTGCAACTTTACTAAAGTTGTTCATTATTTCAACTAGTTTTTTACTTGATTCTCTAGGATTCTCTAAGTATACCCATATCATCTGCAAAGAATGATAGCTTTGTTTCCTCATTGCCTAGTCTTATTCATTCAATTTATTTTTCTTATTACTATAGCTAATATAATTTCTAGTACAATATTGAATAATAATGTGATAATGAACATCCTTGCTTTATCCTTTATCTTACCAGGAAGACTTCTAGTTTATCCTCATGACAGGTAATGCTTGCTGTTGGTTTTAGGTAGACACTACTTATCATTGTATGAAAAGCTTCATATTTTCCTATGCTTTCCAGTGTTTTTTAAAATAAGAATGGGTGTTGTATTTTATTAAAAGATTTTTTTTGCATTCATTGAGATAGTAATATGATTTTTGACATTTTTGTTATTGATGTAGCCAATTATGCTTATAGTTTCCTTAGTATCAAGCTTGCCCTGCATTCCTGGTATAAATATTGTCTGGTCATAGTAAATGATCTTTGTGCTGAATTGTTTTAATCTCCTTCCTAGTATTTTATTTTATTTTTTTCCCGATTTAAATTAATTTATTTATTTTCTTGTTTACATCACTCATTTCCATGAGCTTTTGAGATACAAATTTTCTCCCCATCTTTCCCCTACACACCACTCTAAAACAATGATCCCACTGTATAGCTCCTCCCCCAATCTGCTCTCTCCTATATAATCCCCCATCACCTCTTTGACTTTCTGGTAGTGCAGGATGGGTTTTCCTACCCTAGTGCCCTAGAGTTCAGTTGCTATTCTTACTTTGCTTCCTTTGCCTGTTCATGTTGCCAGTGAATTACTTGATTTTTTAGCTCTGTGGAACTCTGCTTCCAGAGGGGAAAAGCTCTGTCCCAAATTGCTGGGATTTTTGCAGCTGCTGGAGCTATTAGGAGTCTGCTGCAGCCTCCACCAGCTTTGGCTCACTGAAAACGCACCCCAGGACCACCACCCAAGACCACAATCCAGATCCAGGCCACTCAATGCAAGATCAATTAGCTTCTAAATTATCACTTGGTGATAACTGCAGTCTGCGGGCCAGGAGTTCTGAAGCAGCCATGTGGAAGCTGCTGCAGGGCCACGGCTTCTGCTGCTTCCCTGTCTTGGAGGCAGTTTGGCCTGACTGCTTTTCTTCCCCATTTTTAGTTCCACTGACCTTTCACTTTGTCCTTGCTTCTTACAGCTTGATAATTTTGGAAACTGTCACAGCTGCAGCTGGTACACTCTTCTGAAGGCTCCAGCTGCAGCTTGTCCTGGTTGCCCCAGGGCCAAGCCATGGTTTAAGGCTGGGCTGGTTTTGGCTCCCAGCATGCTTACATGAGCTCTTCCTGCTGAGCTGCCTTTGGTGGGAGATGTGTTTTTCTTTATTTTTGTGTGAGTTTTGGAGCCCTAAGTTTTGTTTAGAGTCATATTTTATGGGTATTTCAGGTGGTTATGTGCGAGCTGCAACATTTTCCTGCTTCTACCACTAGTATTTAAAAAATTTTTGTATCAATATTAATTAGAGAAATTAGTCTATAGTTTTCTTTCTCTTTTTTTGGCTTTTTCTGGTTTAGGCATTGCACTATATTTGTTTCATAAAAGAAATCTGTTAAAACTCCTTCTTTACCTATTTTTCAAATAATTCATAAAGTATTGGATTCTTCTTTAAATGTTTAGTTTTACTCATTAATACATCTGGTCCTGGGAATTTTTCTTAGGGAGTTCATTGATGGTTTTATCAATTTCATTTCTTAGATAGAGCCTTCTATAATGTCATATTCCATGTCTTCTGCTCCTTTAACATGGTTGCTGCTTAATCTTTTTTTATCCTGACTTTGGCTCCAAAATATTTGAAGTTTCTTTCTGTCTGCTTGAAATATTTTCTCTTTGACCTGGGAGCTCTGGAATTTGGCTATAATATTCCTGGGAGCTTCAGGTAGTATTCAGTGGATTCTTTCCATTTCTATTTTTACCTTCTTGTTCTAGGATATTAGGGCAGTTTTCCTTCATAATTTCTTAAAATATAATGTGTAGGCTCTTTTATTGATCGTGGCTTTTAGGTAACCCAATAGTTCTTAAATTATCTCTGCTCATTCTATTTTCTGTAGGTTGTTTTTCCAATGAGATATTTCACATTTTCTATTTTTCATTTTTTTACTTTGTTGTATTGTTTCTTGATGTCTCATGAAATTATTAACTTCCACTTACCTAATTCTTATTTTTAAAAAAATATTTCTTCAGGGGGTGGAGCCAAGATGGCAGCGTAGAAGCAGCAAGGTCCTGCAGCTCCCACACCGCCCCCCTAAATACCCATAAAATATGAGCCCAGACAAAGTCTAGGACTCTCAGACTCACAAAAATACAGAAAATACATCTCTTGCTGAAGGCAGCTCGGCAGCAGGGGCCCATCAGAGTGGCCAGGAGCAGAGGCTGGCCCAGCCTGAAGCCGAGACCGCGGCCAGGCCCGGGGTGGTAGGAAGGAGCTGAGCTGAGCCAAGCTGAGCCGCGCCACAGCCAGTCCACAGGAGAGAAGGTCTACAGCCTCCAGCACCTCCACATCTACCAAGGAGTGAGGAACGGGGACTGGAGAGGGGCTGCTCGGCAGGAGGGGCTCGTCCAGCAGGCCAGCAGGTGGGGAGTGGAGAGCAGCCTGGCCCAAAACCGAAGCCGCAGCCAGACCAGGCCCCAAGGTGGCCAGGAGGAGCCAAGCCTCCCAAGCCACAGATTGAGTCTACTTCAGAGAAGATCTATTGCACCTGAGGGAATCTTCACATTCACCAAACCAGGATTAGATGGTCAGTGAAAGTGAAAGTGAAACTTTGAAGCTTAATTTGGGGGAGGAAAAGCAGTTTGGCCAATCTGCCCCCGGGGCTAGGAAGCAGTGGGGGAGGGGAACCTGCTGGAACCGGCCACGGCCTCCCATTGGGCTGCTTCAGAGCTCGTGGCCTGCGGACTCTGCAGGGGGGCTGAATCAATTGATCAGGGCCAAGTGCTCTTGCATTGAGCGGCCTGGATCCTGATCGTGGTCTTGAGTGGTGGTCCTGGGGTGCACTTTCAGCAAGCCAAAGCTGGGGGGACTTGCAACCCCCCCCCAATAGCTCTGGCAGCTGAGAAAACTCCAGCTATTTGGAACAGAGCTTTCCCCCATGGAAGCAGAGTTTCACAGAGCTAAAAAAACCAACCAATTAACTGACTGGCCAACATGAGGAAAAGGAAGCAAAACAAGAACAGCAATAAAACTCTAGAATCCTTTTGTGTGGACAAAAAGGATCAAAGCATGGA
>JAQQSW010016562.1:0-11645 GCA_028646575.1 Pseudocheirus occidentalis | reverse complement strand
ACTTATGAAACTTTTCTTAGTACGATGATAGGTGAAGGGAATACAAATGGATATATATGTATGCTTACACATATGTCTATATAGGAGACTATATATACATATGAATACATATCTGAGCATGTGTATATATGGGTATATAGAGGGCATAGGATCAATTGAATACAAAGGGATGATACTTTAAAAGGCAAATTCTGAGGTGGGAGAGGACTAGAATGAGAGGAGACAGGGAGAGACAAAATGGGGTTTATCATCCCGTGTAGAAGAGGCAAGGGATAACTGTTACAACTTTACTTTCATTTACTCTCAGTGAATCTGGCTTAGGGAAGAAATGGCATGAACTCTAAACTGGGCATCATGCCACACAAGAGACTAGGGGGTGTGGGAATGAAAGGCGGGCTGATGGAGGGGAGGGCAGGGTCTGGGGGATGGATGCTGGATGCTCACACTTCAATAAGGGGACAAGGACAGGGTAGAGAAGAGAACAAGGGGGGGAGGGATAGGAAGGAAGGACATAGGATCTCTGTCACAATATGTTTACTATGTAGATGTCCTGTATAATCACACATACATAGCCTGTATTGAATTAGTTGTCCTTCCAGCATGGGTGGGTGACAAGGGAGGAAGCAAAAGAATCTAGAATTTAAAGCTCTGCAATACCTGCAACTAGGAATTAAGATATACAGGGGCTGGGGTAGGGAGACCCTCCCTGCCCTACCAGAAAGTTAGAGAGCAGACCAGGGGAGGGGCTCTACAGTGGGATGGCTGTTTTGGGGTTGGGGTAGGGGAAAGATGGGGAGAAAATTTATAATTCAAAATCTCATGAAAATGAATGATGTAAACAAGAGAACAAATAAAAATTTATTACATTAAAAATATGCTAGGTTAGGTGGCAACAGATCTAGATTTGAATCTTGACTCTGTCTCTTACTGATTATGTGATCCACACCATCTAAAAAATGGAAGTAATAATGAAGTAATATTGGTGCTACCTGCCTCATGGGTTTGTTATAAATAAATATTTTGTAAATTACAAAGTGCACTGTGAAACATTGTTATATTTTTTACTTCTTCCTCTTCCTCAACCTTTAAATCATTATCCTTTAAATCATTAACAAAATCTTGCCTGTTTAACCTAGACATATCATGTTTCTGTCCCCTAATTTATATTGCCACTGTAATTATAGTGTGGAATCTCCTTGAATTTTGTCTGGTCCACTGAGTTTGCCTGTGAAATAATCCTTCTGGCTCCATTGTCTCCAACCTCTGATCTGTTTTCTAAATCACTGTCAGATTTAGTGCTGGATTTTGAATCAGGAGAACTGGATTCTAATCCTACCTCAGAAAGTTATATATATATATATATATATATATATATATATATATATATATATATTAAATGCATGTATATTTCATACAGAGATTTTATGTGTTTGTATGTATATGCATGTTTTTATATAGCTATATACTTATGTGTGTGTGTGTGTGTGTGTGTGTGTGTGTGTGTGTGTGTGTGTATATATGAAGTCTGTTTATTGGGAAGACATTTTGGAAATTCATCTCATCACATGATCCAGGATGACAATTATTGGTTGGGACCCCCAGGTCCTTCCAACTGAGGGCATAGTCTTCATGCCTTTAATGTTTCTTGCTTCTAGTTTGCTATTCACAAGACCAGTATAAGTCAAAAAGAGCTGGAAGGCAGTGACTGAAAAAAGCATCAGCTCAGAGAGGGATGTTCTTGGCACTGCCTTACATATAGGAGAAACCTCATCTATCATCTATTGTCATCATCATCTTCTTGTTCTTGGTCTCGGTCTCCTCCTTTCTCCTTTTTCCTTATCATCATCCTTATCATGATAGCTAAAATTTATATAATCCTTTAATATTTGCAAAGCATTTTGCAAGGTTTATATCATTTTACCCTCACAACCACTCTAGGAAGAAGGTGCTATTATCCCTATTTTTAAAATGAGACAAGTGAGGCAAATAGAAACTAAATGACTTGCTCAGGGTCACACAGCTAATTTGAGGCCAAATTTGAAAGGAGATCTTCCAGATTCCAGCATTCTATCCTCTTTGCTTCCTAGCTGCCTCTAGGGTGGGGCTGGGGCAGCTCTGTGGTGCAGGGAATAAAGCACTGGAGTCAGGAGGACCTGAGTTCAAATTTGGCATCAGAAACTTAAGGCTTACTAGCTGTGTGTCCTTGGGCAAGTCACTTAAGCCCAATTGCCCTGCTTTCCCCCTCCAGAAAGCAAAAAATAAAAACAAACAAACAAACAAAAGCAAGCTGTGGTATTCCTAATGGTTTTTCAGTTTCAGAAACTAAAGGGGTCCTGAGTCTGCCTCAGACAATTACTAATTATGTGAATGTGGGCAAGTCAATTAATCTTTTATATCACCAGCTTCCTCATCTGTAAAATTGGGACAATGATACTGGTACTATCTGCCATTCAGGGCTTAAAAATAAATGCTCTGTAAACTTTAAGCACATAGAGTCAATATTATTATTCCTTATTTTAAATTAAATGTTGCTGAAATGACCAATTCTGTTATAAACAGAAATCCTATAGGAAGTAATGTATAATTCTGTGTCATTTCTTAAAAAAAAATAAAGAATGATTATATGTTTCAGGCTGTGGAACTTCTTGATTGTGAGAGGGAATATACATCTTTAAACAGCTCTAAATTGCATTGCAAGTGAAATGTACTTCTTTTGCATGACAGTGATTGGAACATTATTTTGACTAATATGACTTGTCAGGTTAGTGTTGGGAAAGAAAACCTCACAAAAGCTGGTGATGAACTTCCTCTCGTTTGCAAAATAATGAGACACCATTTTCAGAAGCTTTTCACTTAAAATTCAGAGACACATTATCTTCTATAACTCTGTTCAATGCCTTTTGGAGAAAGCTGACCTTCTCTATTAAAGCTGAAGACTGATCTTACTTTGCCATTCATGTATGCAAGGCCCTCATACACAATGATCAATAGAAACTAAGTTGCTAGCATTCTTTGTAGGAGGTTTTTAAATTCTGTCAGCTATTTCAGTAGCTGCTAAAGGGGAATACAACTTGAGCCAAATGTTTGAATGGTGATGCTTCTACTTTGCTGCTTAACTAAAGGTTGCAGTTTTGTTTATACTTATCATCTTTATGGAAATAAAACTGGGCCTTCTGACTCAACTAGCTATAATTTATTTGCCAAGGGTGTGTGCGTGCACTAAATCATGCAGGTTTCTCTAAGCAGTCTACAAGATGGGCCATTTATGCATTTCAGGGAATTCTTTAATTTTAGTAATCATTGAAAGCATTCCAGAAAGAAGTTGGGTCAAGTGTTTCTGGTTCACCAGCTTCAATTCATTGGCACAGATCATTTGAAATTATAATACAAAGGATTAATATTCATTTATTCATATTATGGCTTTTTCCCTCTCTTCACGTAGACATTTCTAAATGAATATGGAGTTCTTTCTATTACTTTCCTCCAGGTTAGAAATAATAGCCATGATGTCATGACATGGTGTCTTAAAGAATCATTGGTGTTTAAGAATAAAAAATTCTGTCTCTGGCTCTGTGATGGTTTTTTAAGTCACATGATAGGAAGGTTTACTTTGTGCCACTGTAAAATGTGGGAGATGTTAATGCATTTCTTTGGAATGCTATGAAGAAATATACATTATTTCATCAGGAGAAAGTTCTTCAGAGACATCCCAAAGTGAAGTTCTTGAATACATTAAAGGTGGCTGTAGTCCATTAATTCTAGTCCATTTCATTCCCCTACAAATACCACTGGTGGAATAAAGTAAAATCCTTAGCATAAATTTACAGTGTTTATAGGTGAGCAGAAGAGGGAGTTTGAACAGATCATAGTGAAAGATGTCAGAGCACTCTGGGCCAGGAAGAAGAATCATAGGATAGAACCATAGGAATCTTGGAAGATTTTTTTTTCTTTTTGTTAGGTGGGATCCTGGTTACTATTACATGTAAGTGAAAATCCTAATATTTTCTTTCTTCACAATTCGTGCTTCTGTCAGATTCTGGGGATAATTAAAGAAAGAGATGACTTAACTGTCATCATGGCATTTAAAAAATTAGGGAAATAAAAAGTATTGAAAAGAACAACAGTTGGAGCCAAAATGTTAGAATTGAGGCAAGCACTCACCAAACCTCTCCCAAATTCCCTCAAACAACTTTTAAAAAATGCTTCAAATCATATTCTGCAGTGACAAAGGAAATAAAAGATAAGTGTGAAGCAATTTTCCAGCCCAAAAAACTTAGGTCACCAAGAAAGGTCAGTCACACCAGAGTGGGGGTTGGGCATGCAGTGAAGAGAATTCCCACCATGGTAATGCCAGCAGCAGTGCATGGAGGCAGCTGCATCAGCAGCAGCTTTAGGAGCTCTCAGCCCACAGATGGTAAGAGGGTTGGACAACTGGTCAGAAAGACATTACAGGGGACCTTTTACTGGCCCTAGGTTCAGGATCTTGTATTGCAATACATAATTCCAAGGGAAAGAGGAGCACTAGCACTTGGGGCGGTAGGGGAGAAGGGGCTTATAGTTCCAGGGTGGAAAACAATGCTTGTGGTAGCTCACAAGAGAGTAGAGGCCCTGGTCTCAGTTCCTAGTCAGAAAGGAGCACTAGTGTTTACAGCTGCAAGAGAATAGGGAACCTGGTCACAGTTCCAGGGTCAGAGAATCCCTAGAAGTTGAAGCTACAGAGGAACAATGTCCCTTCCTGGGTAAAGACCAGAGCACAGACCAAGCAGGCAGTGAGGATAGCTCTCCTCAAGTCATACCATGCTGAAAGCACCAAAAGCTTACAGACCCCAGAACTAGCTTTGAAAACAGCAGCACAAAAAACTTAAAGCTTGTGAGAGCCCTTTGCTCCCTGAGAGTAGAAGACAACTTCAACATAAAGTCAAGAAATAGAAGCAAAGAGAAATAAACAAATAACAAAAAAGAACCTAATCATAAAAAGTTACTATGGTGACAGGGAAAATCAAGACACAAACAAACAATGTGAAAATAGCTTACAAGCAAAGCCTAAAAGAGAAAAAAAAAGGAATTAGACATAAACCCAACCATAATTCCTGGGAGATATCAAAAAGGATTTTCAAAATCAAATAAGAAAAATAGTGTTAAAATGCAGGGGAGGGGAAGGGGAAATGAGAGTGATATTAGAAAACTGTGATGAGTGTCAATAGCTTGGTAAAAGAGGTACATAAAAATAATGAAGAAATACCTTAAAAACCAAAATTTGCAAATGGTAAAAGAGATACAAAATCTACCAAAGAAAACAATCCTTAAAAAGTAGAATTGGTCAAGTTAAAAAAAAGATACAAAAATTCACTGAAGAAAAAACTCCTTAGAAAGTAGAATTGGTCAAATGGAAAAAGATGTGCAAAAGCTAACTGAAGAAAAGAATTCCTTAAAATTAGAATTGGGCAAGTGCAAGCTAATGTCTGCATAAGACATCAAGAAACAATCAAAATCAAAAGAATGAAAAAATAAGAGAAAATGTAATATACCTCATGAGAAAAACAATTGACCTTGAAAATAGTGTGGGGAAAGATAATTTAAGAATTATTGAACTCTCTGAAAGCCATGATAAGAAGAAGAGCCTAAACATCATATTTCAATAAATTAGCAAGAAAAACTTCCCCAGTATCCTAGAATGAGAGAGTAAAATTGAAATCCACCAATTACCTCCTGAAAGAGATCCCCAAATAAAAACTCCTGGAAATATTATAAGCAAATTCCAAAGCTCCTAGATCAAGGAGAAAATATTGCAAGTAGGCAAAAATAATTCAAATATCAAAGAGTCATAGTCAGGATTACACAAGATTTAGCAGCATCATGTTAATGAAGTGGAGGACGTGGAATATTATACTCTGGAAGACAAAGGAGCTAGCATTACAACCAAAAATAACCTACCCACTAAAATTGAATATAATCCTTCAGGGGAAAAATAGATGTTTAATGAATTTAATTAACTTTCTCTATTCAGAACTAGATAAATCTAATCATAAAATAAATTAAGAGGATGAATAGAATTTTAGAATAGTTAGATGTGATGGATAGGAGGAAATTGAATGGGAATAGAATGGAGTATACTTATTCTCAGCTTTACATTGAACCTACACAAAAATTGACCATGTATTAGGTAATAAAAACAAGCAAATTAAGAAAAGGAGAAATATTAAATTCATCTTTTTCAGACCATTATGCAATAAAAATTGCATTCAATAAAAGGCCATGGAAACACAGTTTAAAAATTAATTGGAAACCAAAAAATCTAATTGTAAAGAATGAGAGGATCAAAAAATGAATCACAAAAGCAATCAGTAATTTCATTAAAGAGAACAGCTGCAATGAGAAAACATATAAAAATGGATGTATAGAAATCAGTGCTTAGGGGAGAATTTAAATTACAACATCTTACGTCATATATGAAGATAAGGTCAAAATGGATACATAATTTAGCCATAAAGGGTGATACCATAAGCAATTTAGGGAAGCATGGAAATTTTTACCTATAAAATTTACAAGAGTTAGAGAACATTTCAGGGTGCGAAGTGTATAATTTTGATTACATCAAATTATAAAGTTTTTGAAAAAAACAAAACCAATACAATCAAGATTAGAGAAAAAGTAGGACACTGGCAGGGGGTAGGGGGAGATTTACAGTGTTTTTCTGGTAAAAGCTTCGTTTTTCAAATATTTGGAGAACTGAGTCAAATTTATAAGAATGAGTCATTTGCCACTTGATGAATGGTCAAAGGGTGTGAACAGGCAGTTTTCAGGATAAATCAAAGCTATCAAAGCATATGAAAAAATACTCTAAATCACTACTGATTAAAGAAATTAAATTAATTTAATTAAACAAAATCAAAACAATTTTGAGGTACCACTCCACACCTATCAGATTGACTAATGACCGAGAAGGAAAATGATAAATGTTGGAGGGGATGTAGAAAAATTGGGACACTAAAGCGTTCTTTTTTTTTTAATTGACTTGTTTGTTTACTTTTAGTTTACAAGATTCAGTTCTAGAATCACTGAAGTTTCAGATTTTTCTCCCCTTCCTCCCCACACTCCACCCCCACCATGGTGGCATACAATCATGTATAGGATCTGCAAACTCTTTCACATTGTACAATAGACACTAAAGTGTTCTTGATGGAGTTGTAATCCAACCGTTCTGGAGAGCAATTTGGAACTATGCCAAAAGGACTATAAAATTTTGCCTACCTGTTGACCAAACAATACCACTACTGGGTCTGTATCCCAAAAGAGATTTTTTTTAAAAAGGGAAAGAACCTGCTTGTACAAAAATATTTATAGCAGCTTTGTTTGTGCTTGTGGCAAAGAACCAGAAACTGTTGAGATGCACCTTAATTGGGGAATGGCTGTACAAGTTGTGCTATACAATTGTGATGTACTATTTTACTAAAAGAAATTATCAATAGAATGGCTTCAGAAAAACCTGGGAAGACATATATGAATGGATATAAAGAGAAGTGAGCAGAACCAGGAAAATATTGTGCATAATAACAGCAATAACTTATAAATTTCAGCTAACTTATAATTTCAGAATAGCTATTAGCTATTCTTTTTTAGCTATTCTTTTTTTTTAATTTAGCTATTCTTTTTTTTAATTTAATTTTTATTTTTTTGCTTTTTGGAGGGCAATTGGGGTTGAGTGACTTGCCCAAAGTCACATGGCTAGTTTTTGTGTCAACTGTCTGAGGCCAGATTTGAACTCAGGTCCTCCTGACTCCAGGGCTGGTGCTCTATTCACAGGACCACCTAGCCACCTCAGCTATTCTTAATAGTACAAGAATCCAAGACAATTCTGAAGGATTTACAATGAAAAATCCTGCTCGCCTCCAAAGAAGGCCTGATGTAGTCTTGATGCTTTTAAAATTTTATTTATTTTTCTTATTTTTGTGTGTGTATTTTCTTTTGCAACATGGCTAATATGGACATATATTTTGCATGAATTCACATACATAATCTCTATTAAAATGCTTGCCTTCTCAAGGAGGACAGATGGAAGGGAACGTAGAATTTAAAAATAAGAAAAAAATGAGTGCTAAAAATGTTTATATGTTATTGAGAAAAATAAAATGAAATTACATTTTTGAAGTGTAAAAACAACAACAACAACAACAACAATAAAGCAGTGTGGGAGGGGACATAAAGACCGGGAGATAGAGAAATTATTGACTTGGACTTGGATTCAATTAAGTATCTAAGTATTCATAGTATATGTTACTTTGTAGTCTGGTTTTCTCCTTTCCTTTAAGTTGTATAAGAGTCACTTCCCTCCCACAATCAGAAAATAAAATTGCATTCCCAAATACAATTATCTGCATTAATGATTTTTTGAAAAATCTATGTTACTGATTTACTACATTAATAAATTATCTAGACCTGTCAGATATTTAGCATTAGGAAGAATAATAGCAGATTCATCTAAACCAAATATGGAAAGAAAAAAAATGATGAAGCAAAGCCAAATTGATTGTTGGAAATAGTTCTATAAAATAAAATGAATGTTAATATTATGATATTCAGATGTCACCTGCTTTTGTGTGATATTGGGGTTTTTTGTTTGTTTAGCATCTAATTGGTATTACAAAATACCTTGGCCAGCTCCAGTTACTTGGTTAACCATCAAATGGCACTTTTGTAGTTTTTAAATCTATGATTCCTTCAGAGAAAATTGCAAAAGAAAACATCTAATTAGCACTTATTTGCATTTTAAGACTGGTGTCTGATAGGTGTGGAGTGGTACCTCAAAATTGTTTTGATTTTGTTTAATTAAATTAATTTAATTTCTTTAATCAGTAGTGATTTAGAGTATTTTTTCATATGCTTTGATAGCTTTGATTTATCCTGAAAACTGCCTGTTCACACCCTTTGACCATTCATCAAGTGGCAAATGACTCATTCTTATAAATTTGACTCAGTTCTCCAAATATTTGAAAAACTAAGCTTTTACCAGAAAAACACTGTAAATCTCCCCCTACCCCCTGCCAGTGTCCTACTTTTTCTCTAATCTTGATTGTATTGTTTTTTTCAAAAACTTTATAATTTGATGTAATCAAAATTATACATTTTGTACCCTGAAATGTGCGTGTATGTAATCTGGGTTTATCTGGACATGCCCAGACAGAGTTATATGGAGGCCTCTTTGCTCCTCTACCATGTGGATGGGTGTAGCCTCCTTTGATTGACTGCATAACTGAATCAGGCATTTTCTTTAATACTAATTGTTTATAATGGTGAGACTGAGATGACTGTTATCTTTTTGCCTCAAATTCTGGCTTGTGTTCTTTGCTGTGTACTCCTTTCTGCTATGACCACGGTGGGAAGATCACAGTTTACCCATCAAGTGGGAACTCTGAAGTGCAGGAAGGACCTCCTTCCTCTGCTCTTTCTTTTGCTCTGGCCATGGCAACCTTGGAGTCCATGATGCAGGTATAGAGAGAGTGTAGCTGGCACTCCCTCCCAGGTAAGCTGAAAGAAATCAGGTTGCCTGGGGCTCAAGCTAGAGGTGACAGGAGTTTAGGCATAGAACTGGGACTGTGCGGTCTATAAGAACTAGCTAAATTATTGATCTAATTCGCTTCCCTTATCCAGAGACTGAAGTGATACAGGAGGTAGGAAGATTATACCTCCCATGTATTAGAATATGTTGTATATTTGTGATCATTCATTTTGAAGTAAATATTTCTTTCTAAAAGCTAATCTGAATGTTAGTGGTTAAATGAAACCAGGGTACAGGGGAACTATCCTATACTTGGGAAAACATCATTTTGGGGGCTGGAACCATTTGCAGAGAGTCTAGACACCCCTCCCCCACCAACCCCAGAATCCTGAGTGGTGGGGAGTCAAATGTAATCTATCTGCCCTTCCAGGCAGTTAGGGTCAGGAAGATATAATTATATTAAAATATATACCTCTTATATACACATGCAGAGAGACAGAGACAGGCAGAGACAAACACAGAGAGAGAAAGAGGCAGAGAGACAGAGAGACAGGCACAGAGAGAGAGACAGACAGGGAGACAGAAAAGTTGTTTTTAAAGTTAATATTTGCAAGCTTATATTTCATGCAAACACTGTACATAATAAAGACTGTAAGCTCCTTCTGAGTAGGGATTACTTCATTCTTTGTTTTGTATTTCCAGTTCTGGCCACTGTGGTTGGCACATAGTTGATGCTTAATAAATACTTGTTCATTGACCACATGAGATAATATTTGTTTGATGCCTGACTTATAGCAGGTATTGTATAAATGGTCCTATAATTATCACTGTCATCATTAATGAATTTATTTATTCATTTCAATTTATACTTGTATCATAAAAGTAGAAAAAAAGTGTCTTCTAAACTCATTTACAATTGATTATCTGTGAAGTTATGTTTCAGCTTCAAACAACTAACTCAGAGGAGAACTTATTTCTGTAATATTTAGCCCCAAGGAACTGTGTTGTAGGAGACAACGTGGCCAGGACAGTGGAAGCTGGAGTTAGAGCCTCTTTTTGATTAGCCTTTGCATTGTCTAGTTTTTCTAACTTCATCTCTCATCAGTCCACTAAAGCCTTACTCTGATTTGTAAGAAGTGCCCAGCAATGGTCCATGTATCCATCAAATGAGGACCATCTTAGTCAAGTTTGAAAAGACTAATCACTGACACCAGACCAAAAAAAAAATTCTTTTCTCTTCTTTTTTTTTACTTTTAAACTTTTGTTCGTTTTTAGTTTACATCATTCATTTCCATGAAATTTTGATTCACAAATTTTCTCCCCTTCTTTCCCCTACCTACCACCCCAAAACAGTGATCCCACTGTATACCCCCTCCCCCAATCAGCTCTCTCCTATATCCTCCCCAATCATCCCTCTTACTTTCTGGTAGGGCAAGATGGATCTCCCCACTCTAGTACCTGTATATTTCCCTCCTTCCTGTTCCACCCCCCCACACTTGTTAAATTCTCTACTTTGTCCCTGTCTCTTTACAGAAGTATGTGTTTCTAACAACCCTCCACCCAAACTGCCCTCCCTTCCATCCTCCCCCCTCGCATCCCCTTCACCACTACTCTCCTGTAGGCTAAGATACAAAATTTAGAGTGTATGTCATTCCTTCTCTAAGCCAATTTCAGTGAGAGTAAGGTTAACCCATTCTCTTTTGCCTTCCTGTTCTTCTCCTGTCTTGTAATAATTATCCCTTGCCTCTTCTACAGTAGAGGATTAACCCAGTTCTGTTTCTCCCTGTCTCCTCTCATACTATTCCTCTCTTACATCTCAATTTCACCTTTTAAAATATTACCCCATCCTATTCAGTTGATCCTGCACCCTCTGTCTATGTACACATATATACACAGACTCACATATGTATTCATATGCATATATACCCTCCTATATAGACATATGTGTATGTATACACACATATACATTTATATTCTCTTCAACTATCCTCATACTGAGAAAAGTTTCATAAGTTATATTTATTGTTTTCCCATGTTGGCATGTAAATAGTTCAACTTTGATAAGTTCCTTATGAATTCTTTTCCATGTTTACCTTCTCATGCTACTTGTATTTGAAAATCATATTTTCTATTCAGTTCTGGTTTTGTT
>JAQQSW010016561.1:0-11645 GCA_028646575.1 Pseudocheirus occidentalis | reverse complement strand
TTTGGCTTTTGTTTCTCTTTTCTCACTCTTCACTCCATTGGCTATAACACCTATACAACTAGACTTTTGTACAATGTGAAAGAGTTTGCAGATCCTATACATGATTGTATGCCACCATGGCGGGGGTGGGGAGGAAGGAGAGAAAAATCTGAAACTCAAGTGACTCTGGAACTGAATCTTATAACCTAAAAGTAAACAAGTCAATAAAATAAATTATTAAAAAAATTTCCTCAGCATACTTTCAGTTGAATCCTCTACAGCGTACATTAGCTGAAAACAAACCAGCAATCAAGAGTGATTGACATTGGTTGTATGTTCAACCTTTCCTTTATTAAAAAGATGTACCAGTGCTTCTTTAGTACCAACATTGACCCTCATTTCTGATTGTTTTTTGCCATTTAAAGTTGCCTTTATTTACATAGTTGTAGTAATTTTATATGTTGTCCTTTTGGTCCTGCTTTGTACACTCTATCACTTCATACAAGTTTTCCCATATTTCTTTGAATTAATTCAGTTTGTCATTTTTCATGTCAAAGTATTCTTCCATTACATTCATATACTATAATTTGTTTAGACACCCCCAAATCCATGGATACATGGTTTGTATACTTTGTTTTTTGTTTTTTCTTTTGGGGGGGGGGTGGTATTTGCCATTATAAATTGTGTTACTATAAGTATTTTCACAGAGGCAGCTATTTTCTTCTTGTCAACAACTTCCTTGAAGTTTAAACCTAGTACTAAGTTGGCTGAGTATTGAGATACAGTTTTTTCCCATTATTGCACAATTCTGTAATGATTGGAACAAGTCACAACTCCACCAACAATGAATTAGTGTATCTTTTTTCTTTTGCCAATTTAATATACAGAAGGTTGTGAAATCTTAGCATTGTTTTAATTTGCATTTTTCTGGTTACTAATTATTTTGAGCACCTTATTAGATGAATGTTTCTAATTTAACTTAATTTCAGTTTAAGCACTGTTGCATTTACTGTGTGCCAAGAACTGTGTTAGGCATTTAAGAAACAAACAAAAAAAAAACCCAGTCTCTTGCCTCAAGAGGCTTCCATGTTCCTAGGGATTATGGAAGAAGCAAGCAACATATACACAGGTAAATAAATAGCAAATGTAGGTGAAGTAACTTTGGGGAGGAGACACCTAAGAGCAGAGGGAGTAGGAAAAAGTATAGGAGATGAACTGGTATTGAACCTTGAAAAGTAATGGAGAGAACAAAAGAACCAAAGTATTTATAGTAGCTCTGTACAGATACAAAGAACTAAAAACTAAGAGGGTGCCTATCACTTGGGAAATGACCAAGTACATAAATTACATCATAACACAATTTGTTGTACATGAATGGAATACTGTTGTTAAGAAATAATGAAGGGGATAGTTTCAGAGAACCTTGCAAGAAACTTATATGAACTGATGGAGAAGGAAATGAGCAGGACTGAGGAAACAGTTTGCACTATACAAATAGCCTTGTAAAGACTAAAAAAGAGGTTACTTTTGAAAGACTTAACAACAGGGGCAGCTAGGTGGCACAGTGAATAGAACACTGGCCCTGGAGTCAGGAGGACCTGAGTTCAAATGTGGCCTCAGATATGTAACACAAAAACTAGCCATGTGATGTTGGGCAAGTCACTTACTCCCAATTGCCCTCCAGAAAGCCAAAAAAAAAAAAAAAAGGAAAAAAAGAAAGACTTAAGAACATTGGTGAATGCAGTGATCAACCACCGTGGTGAAACCTGCTACCCACCTCCTGACAGAGAGGTCATGGACCCAGGGTGCAGGATGAGACATAATATTTTTTACATAGTCCAAGAATTTATTTTGCTTGTATATATGTATGTGTTACAAGGGTTTTGTTTTCATTTTTTTTCTTTCCAATAGAGAGGGGTGGTAGGAGTAAGATAAAGTAGGTTTATATTTTCTTGAAAACAGGTTTTTTTTTTTAGTGGCCAGGAGTTCCAATAGGCAGAGGTGAGTAAGAGAATCATTACAGGAGTGGGGTCAGCCTATGCAGAGGCATGTGGCCAGAGATATAATGTTGTCTATAGAACCAGCAAGAAGGTCAAGTTAGCTAGAGTATGGATTGTGAAGACAAAGAATGTGAAGTAAGCCTGTGAAGATGGGTTAGAATTAAGATTTTGAATGAGTTCTAAATGCCAAATATGGGTTTGTCCGTTATTCTAAGGGCAGTAAGGAGCCTCCAGTGCTTTAGGAATACCAATTTGGAGAGGGACCTGAGGAGGGCTGACTATGAGTAAAGAGATGGAGATGGAGATGAGAAGTACTGAGGAGTTACTAACTTCCATTGATTATGGAGAGTGTGAGAGAAGAGCTGGGGATGACTCTAGGATTGTGAATCTCACTAGAACATTGGTGGTGCCCTCAACAGAAAGAGAGAGTTAGGAGGAAAGAGGATTTAGTGGAGAACACTAAAGTTTGTTTTAGACCTGAGTTTGAGATAACTGTGGGGTGTCCAGGTGGCAATATCCATCTGGCAGTTAGCTCTCTGATCAGAGCTTTAGGAGAAATGTTGGGGTATATATAGATTTTGAATGTGTGGGGTATGGAGGCCCCAAAAATCCCCTACCCAAGAAAAATAAAAAGTCAGAGGCATCTTGAGGAAGCAACAGGAAGTTTTATTCTCTTTCCCCACCCCCCACAAGAAGAGAGTAGTCCTCTCCATGGCAGGGATCAAGAAGAGGAGGCTTTACAAAAGACAGAACAAGAATTTATACCCTAAGGTGATCTAGCCCCCTCCCCCTGGCTGTCCTTTCTCCCATTGGCTAGGAGGTGGGCTCTCAGTCTTGGCCAAAATGGTGGATAACAAAGAAGCCCGCCACTATCTCCTATTGGCAGGGAGGTAGGAAAGGAAGCCGAGGTATCATCCATGGCCTTATTTGGTAAACGCCAAAGCAAGGGAGGGAAAAGGTCACAAGCAAGGGTGGAGGTCAAAAACTCCTGAAAAAGGGCCTAATGCTAATAACAGCAAGGGAAGGGGGAAAGGGTCCTAGGTTGTGTAAACCCAGGACTCAGGTCTCTCCAGTCTTACACAAGTCTGTCTCTGGTTTCCAGATAGTTTCTCTCCCTTCTCATTCTGAGGAGTCTTCACAGAGGGTGCAGAGAGTGTATCCCACTCAGAATTATCTGTATAGAGTATACTATTAAGCTCATGGTGAAGAGGGTACCCAAAGAGGGTTAGGGCTGCCTGAGACCCCAAAATACCAACATGCTGGGTCCTTTGGAAAAAATTCCACTCAAGTCTTCTCAGCCAAAGAAAAAGTAAAGTTTATTGAAAGTTCAAGCCATTCTATAGTGCTCTCACTGAGCAAGTCTGTGCTAAGCTATTTCATGGCACTCTCACAGGGCAAAGTCTATACTAAGCTATCCCATGGTGCTCTCACACCACGTGGAGGGAAGATGGGGTTCTATATACAAAAAGGTTGTGGGAAGAATCTAGGGGTGGTCCAGAGGAGGAGATTGGGGAGGGTCTTCAGGAGGAGTCAGATGAGGTCACACTCCAGTAAAGAGTGCTTAAGGGTGGGAAGTTGCTAGAGACTACCTGGAGACCATAGACAATGGTGAGCCAGGCCGGTTCAAAGGTGAGAAACTATTGGAACAAAGGGGGCTAAAGACTTGGGCAGAGCCACAACTTAAGGCTCATGACCACAGGCAAATGTCTTCCCTGGGAAGGTCCACTTTCCCAGAGCCTGTACCTCAAAGAATAACCATTGGAACAAAGGGGGCTAAAAACTTGGGCAGAGCCGCAACTTAAGGCTCATGACCCCAGGCAAGTGTCTTCCCTGGGAAGGTTCACCCTCCCAGAGCCTGCACCCCAAAGAATCAAGGAGAGCTCAAAAAGGGGGGGTCCCAGAGCCTACACCTCATCAATGGGATCTTATGTAATCTCCACAACACAACATAGAAGAAAATAAGACCATGACAGAACCTTAAAACATGCTCATGGAGAAGGAAGCAGGACATGGGTGATGCTCCACCAAAGAGCTTGGGAAGAAGCAGAGAGATGGGACATAAATTTCACAAAAGCCCCGGAAGGAGAAAGCGTCTTAGAAGAAGGAGTAGTTACCAATGTTAAATGAATAAAAATAATTGTTGTTAATGTTAAATGAGGCCTAGAGAGTTTAGACTTGTTCTGTGTTACTCCAGAATATAAAACTTGGAAGAATGCAAAGGTTCAGGGAGGCAGTATTTAGCTCAGTGAGCTAAAAGAATTTTATAACAATTAGAATTGTCCAGACATGACATGATGGTTTCCTAATGGAGAAATGGTTTTTTCATTATTTCTGGTATTGAGGAAGAGGCTGAAAGACCACTTCTTGAGACTGTTGTAGAAGGTATTCATGTATCAGGTAAGGGTCCTTTAAGATCCCTTACAACTGTGAAATTTAATACAATTTATCTTAAGGTGCAATCATATTTAGTTACATTCCCTTTCCCTGGTAGTTCAGAGTCCATCAGCCTCTGAGTATTTGAATTATTTTTCCTTGTTTAAATTTTACCATGATTCTTACCAAGATACCGGAAAGACAAAATGTAATTTACATGATATAAGGGAAGACAAGTATTTCATAGGATCATGGGGTAGTTTAAGAAGTTATCTTCCTCATCTCCCTATCTTTAGGCAGAACTACATTGTCCCTGTTGGGAGAAAACTGATCTACTTTTAAAGTCCTTTAGACAAGGAGATTTTTATAACATGCCACAAAAACTCCCATTTGCAAAGGAAGGATAAAGGAACGAGTATCCCAGGCACATAGTAAACTTTTTGTTTCCATATTCAGCATTCCCCAGGTGTGCAGCCTGCAGATGTGGAGGAAGTAGCCAAGAAGGGGGTCCAAACCCTTGTAATTGGCCGTGGAATGAACAAAGCATTGAAGGTGTGTATTGGACACAATGACCAGCCTCATGGCAGTGATCTCCAAGACCCTACTTTTTCCCATTTTCTGTTACTGTGGAGTCTGTAGCTTTGTGAATTCTCTATCTCAGGGCTCCCGAACCAATGTGGAACCTGTTTTAGGTGCCCAGGGTAGCAGAGATAGGCCCGGTTCCTGTATCCTCTCCCTGCCATTGTACTATTCCATCTCTGGGTCTTTGGTTTCTTTTTTTCCAGGAAGGGTATAGTCCTGGTATTCCTGAACAACCATACTCATCATTACTTGGCTATAAGCACTTTCATAGTGCTTTTTGTACAGGTTGTAATGTTCTACTTGAAACCTTCCCCAGAAATGCATAGCCAGGAAGGGTAGAAAAAGGAGGAGAGAAAACACTGGACAAAATTCACATCTGTAAAGTTTCTCTTTTAAATCTTCGAAACACTATTGAAAGGTACATAGAGGCAACTATTATCCCAGGTGTCCAACAAGAGGAAATGGCTCCCATTTCTATAGTCCTTTTTCCTCATTAAAAGACTAGTTGGTAAGTGTTTTCTCCATTTTACTGATGAGAAAATCTGGGCTTAGGGAAGTTAAGTGACCTGTCCATAGTAATATAACTGGGAAGTTTTAGATTGATAACCAGCCTTCTACACATCAGTGCTCTTTTCACCGTGCTATGCTGTTCATCTTTTATGCCATAAATGTATCTAGTGACTCACCCAGTGTAAGCTACAGGCAAAAGACAAATAAAAAACTCTGGATTGTGACTCATTTTTTTATATACTGGTTGAATGAGATCTGAATACAAGATCTGAGTTTATTTTCTCACACAAGTGAAATTTCTGTAAAACTGAAGCTTAGCTGCTTTAAGTACCAGGCTTTTAATTTTTAAATTATAACTGTTTTTGATGTTCTCCAACATGTTCTTCACAGTCAGAGGCTAAACCAGTGGAGCTTACCCTCTGGCAAATCCTGCCAACCTGAAAGGCCTGAAGATAAAATATCACATATCTGTCGTCAGAAGACCAGTCTAACCAAACACATACAGTTGGCCCCTAAAGGGAGAATTGTATTTTGGCCACAGTCCATTTATAAGACCATCTGCAAAAATGTTTAAGGTTTGTGATACACACCTGTGGAGGAACTTCCCCCATCCAGTAAAGGCACAGGTGTATAGAAGCATTGGATGAAAGCTTTTCTTATAGCTAAAACAGCTCCCTGTTTTATTAAATATAGTAAACTGAATAGAACCAAAAAGTTTCCTGATGACTTGGGATCATTATTGTTAACATCAGTCTTTTTCCAACTCAACTTTCCATTGCTACTTTAAGAGCTAAAACTGCTGCTGCATTACAGGGCCCCATACATTTAGGTACTTGAGGGATTTGTAGTTTTTGTTTCACTTTTGTTTTTTTTCCTGTGTCTACTATTTATATCATTTAGCTTTTCTGGCTCTTCCCTCCCTGGCATGTTATCAGCTGTCGGTTTTTGTTGGTCTCAGGCTGTTCTTGTGCAGCCTGATCCTGCCTTTCTGATTTACATCTTCTAATCTGCTGCAAACTGGAAACTGAGATGAACAACTCAGATGGAACTGAGATTAGAATTCATTTTAAAATAAGAATAAATACATAGACTGGAGCAGGGGCCTGTGAGGAGAGTTTCAATGCATAGATTTTTATGACACCTATTTTAGTTGTTCAGACACCCTTTATGATTCTTCTGGGTTTTCAGCTGTATTCCAAATAGTCAAAGTTGCTAGATTAGTGATGTCCCCATAAGTGAGATGTTACTATCATCAGTGTTGTTGAGTAGTGCCCTTATGTTTTGTAATGGTCATGAGAAAGGGACCATTAGCAGTAGCTGGGTCTTTAAACTAAAACTTTATTTTCTATTTGTCTCTTTCCTAGGTGCCAGAATCCACTGTGGACTACCTCAAAAGACAAGGGATAAATGTACTGGTCCTCCAAACAGAAGAAGCTGTGAAGGAATATAATGCCCTAGCTGCTCAGGGCGTCAAAGTGGGAGGTATCTTCCACTCTACTTGCTGATGACACCTTCCAAATTGAGAGAAAAATAAAACGATGATTCGTGAATGTGACTTATCACTTTTACCCTTTCCTTTCACCCCAGTCGGTCATTAAACACCAGCTATGTGCCAAGCATTGTGCTAAATGTTACAAATACAAATAGGAAAAAGACATTCCTTGCCCACAAGGAGCTCACAGTCTAATGGGGAAAGAGCACACAAAAGAAAAAGGGGGTAAGAAGTGAAGGTATCTGGTGAAAGGGCATAATGGAAAAGTCTTAAAGAGTGCATGCAGCCCAGTGGGAAAAGCAGAGGTGGCTAGCCTGGACATGAGAGAGGGAGTAGCCCAAAGGCAGGGCTAAGCACCAGGGCTGATGTGATTTTGCAGGATGGTGAGGTTCCTGGGGCACAAGAGAGAAGTCTAAAGGTGTGCAGCTGGTTGAGAAATGAAGAGGTCTCACTAAGTCTGACCCAGGCTAAGTCAGGGCCTGTAGGATGAGGACAAAGGTAAAATCTCACAACAGGAGATTACTAGCAAGGTTTGACGATATTTTTGTCAATCCTTGAACTTTTTGGCTTTTCTGTACCATTTGACACGTAAGACTCTTGAACGGTGTCTCTTCCCATAATCCCCATAAGGCTTTTTTCCTACCTGTCTGACCCTCATGGTCCTCCTACATACTATGCATAGCATCCTCCAAAACTTTGTCCTAGCCACTCTTATCTTTCAACACGCTTTCTGGTTGATGATTTTTCCATTCTAATGGCTTCATTTAACACCTGCCTTACTAAAGATGATCTATAGGACAATATTTCCTTAATGACTTATGGGTGTTATAGTCATACACATTATAATTTGCTTCAATTATTACCCTGTTCCCCAATCCAGCAATACTCTCAGGGGCTATGTCTGTGTTGAAGAGTGTTTATGTGGACTAAATGGCCTCAGGGTGACTCTTAACTTATATGTGAGCCCTTTACATCCCCTATTTGTTATCCTGTTGGGATCTCCAGCTTGACCTTCCAAGACTGAACTAAATCAGAATTTCTTCCCACCTTCCATAATCTTATCAATCACCAAGAATAGAAATGTATTTCTTCATTCTCACCCTCTCACCCCATTGAAGTCTTTCTCTTCAACATCGGTTCATTTAATCTCCCTTCTTCTCCACATTGCCAGTTCAGGCCCATATCACCTTTCACCTGAACTTTAAGAATAGCCCCCTAATTTATCTCTTTACCTATATTTTCTCCCAATTCCAGTTAATCTTTCCCACACCTGCCAAAATAATCTTCCTAATGTCTAGGCCTGATTCCCACTCAGATGTTTATAGTGGATCCTCATTGCCTAGGAGATAGCTGACTTAACCTGACTTAACTACTTTTCTAGTCTTCATGTCACTCCTCAAATGCTCTATAGTCCAAGCACATTAATGTACTATATACTTCCCAAACTGGATTCACCTGTTATCACAGTAACATGGCTTGTACCCTCATTGTTGAACTGAAGCTGCCCCTTTGAAGTTTTCAGTAATCTCTTAATTGCTAAATCTAACAGCCTTTACTCAGACCTCTAGCATTTGACACTATTGATCACCTCCTGGATATTCTCTTATCTACAGGTTTTTGTGGTGTGTGTGTGCATGTGTGTATATATACATATATGTGTGTGTGTGTGTGTTCTCCTGTATAGTTAGTTATTTATATATTAACTCCCTCATTTAATGTGCCAGGCAAGGAAGTAAAAGGAAGGCTTAGGCTAGAGGTTCCCTTGAGCTCAGGAGTTAGGAGCTTCATTGGGTTTTACCAATCAGATGTCTGAAATTCAACATTAAGATGGTGAGTCCTCTGGGGGGTAGGGAACCACCATATTGACTAAAGAGAGGCAAGCCAGGCCAGTTCAGAAACAGTAAGTCAAAGCTCCCATGCCAATAAATAATGGGATCAGGCCTGTTAGTTGCCCCTGCCCTTCTAGCCTAGGAAAGATGTATATACACACACATCTATATACATACATGTTTGTGTGTACATGTGTATGTATATATGTGTATACACATATGCACACATATATGTATGTGTATACGTTCTCTCTGTCCATTAGGGAAGGAACTTTTTACTTTTCTTTTTGTCCCTAGCACTTAACATAGTGTTTAATAACTATTTGTTGGTATTTCTTCTTTAATGTTGCTTCCACTGATATAACCATATCTATGTCTGATGTTGAACCATTTGGAAATGCCAAGGATTTCTGTCATCAGAAAATTAGCCCCTACCCCCATTTTTAGTAACTATAGCTACTGTGAAGACAGGAGCTGCAGCCCCTGCAGAAGCAGTTGCCAGGCTACATCTCTGCAAAGTTTTATTCTCATATTGAGAACTGCAGGGGCTGGACTGGAATTAGGCCCAGCAGTTTCTAGCACACTGCTATTCTAGGTCTCTGGGCTGGCTCCATCAGATTCCGTGGTAACCATTTTGACCCTCTATAATGAGAATGGGAATTTGAAGATCTTCTCTGCCCCTTAAAAGACCTAGGGGGAAGTCTGAAGATCTCCCCTGCTGTGAAAGTAAATTCTGGCCCCTGATAGGCTGAATGTAGTCACATGGAGCCTGTAGTGGGCGGAGTTTACTGAAGGGAAGTAGAGCCCACAGGAAGCTTCCCTGCTGTTAAAATAAGCTCTGTCTCCTCATAGGTTGAATGTAGTCACATGGAGCCTGTAGTGGGCGGAGTTTACTGAAGGGAAGTAGAGCCCACAGGAAGCTGGTCAGAGCTAGCCAGAGGGTGGGGGAGAGAGGACACTCATTAAGGAGATAGACAGATTTGTGAGTCAATACTGATCTTGTATTGGTTTGTGGGAAGGCTGAAGGATGCTGTGACTCGGTGTTATTATGGCTTCTGAATTACTATGATGGAATTGGCTTACTGATTTTAGGATTTGGTTTTCTGGTGTCTAAATAAATGTTCCAGTTCTGTTCTCTACCTGGAGAATCTGGTATATTCTGCAATTGAACATCATGTGATATTTATAGTCATGGTCTTGATCATGATCATGGGCACTGTAAATATTGCATTGGAGCTACACCCTCCATGCTAGAAAATCAAATTGTTATTCAACTTGGAACGTTCCGCATGGAGAAGAGCAAAATTACAGCAAATATGAGGGCTGGCTTTAAGTATGTGAAAAGTGGATTGGACTTGTTCTTGGTATCAGAAGGTAGAACTAGAAGCAATGAAAGAAGACCCAAAGAAGAAAAGTTTGGATGAATACAAAGAAAAACTTCCTAACAATAAGAGCTATCCAAAAATAGAGCTTGCTTCACTGAAGGTAATGATGGGGTTGGTATCCCCTCAATGGATGTCTTAGAGCAAAGACCATATATCAGATATAGTTACTCCTTCATTCTTCTCTGGGTTCCACTTAAGATTCTCCAGGCTTCTTTCTCTACCCAGCAAAGTTCTCACCTGGAAGATTGCTCCTCCCCTATGGCTCCTTCCTCTGACTGGTCAGTTCCACCTATAACCTCCATTTTAAGGAAAGTCATGTCTGCTCTTCATTCCTCTCTGGGATCCACGCCTCACTCTTTAAACCTTTTTCTCCACTATGCCTTCTCACAGGTACCTTCTCCTTTCCTCTTCCTGACCCCCAAGCTTTTCAGCTTCCTTTTATGTGATGTCTTACTTGATTAGGATGTAAGCTCTTTGAGGGCTGACTTTTTGCTTTTATTTGTATTCCTAGAGATTAGCACATAGTAAGTGCTGGATAAAGCTTGTTAACTTGACTGGATGTAGGAAGGATTCTTATTAGGACACAGGCAGGGATGTGCTTGAACCACCTCTTGGAGTGTTAAATTTTCACTGAGCATTTATACTTCAGAAATAAATAAATGCTATATGGTAGGGCTTAATTTAGTGCTTTGTTGATTAACTAAATTTCTTGAAGTGATGGAGAAAATGTTAATAATGTGGATAAACCTTAAAAGTGTGTTGTGTGTACATTTCCTCTCACCTGCACCTTGAGATTCCAATGTTAAATATTTACCAATACAGCACTGGATAGATATTAACTGTTCTAGTTCCTGTCCAGCTCTGTGATTATGCCGTTCTGGGAATTGAATTAGTTTATGAATTTCCCACACGTTAAACATATGGAGGAAGTGAGTCTGGATTGCATTTGGGAAGTGGAAAATCTATCTGTGATTCCAAACTAATCACAAGTGCAAAAGCTCATCTCTCTAAAACAAATGCTTTCAAACATAAAGATAGATACAAACCTATATGTATCTAAATGCCTCATGTATATCTCAAATATATATGTATCAATAATGAGATATTCACAACACCCATGATGGTTATGAATATGCTGGTGTAGTTTTGGATCACAAAATATAGCAAACTCTCCACATGGAAGGCAGCACCAAGGTCTTTATTCAGAAACCATAACACTGAGTCCCAAAACCAGGACAAGTCCCAAAACCAGAAAGCCAAAGTCATTATAATGGTCACAAAGTTGATACACATAGTTAATGCAGTGGACACCCACATTCCCAAGCCTTCACAAATAGAACAGGATCCCTCAAGCAGGGATCCCCCTCAGACTTAGGACAGTTTCTCAGCCTGGTCTTTGGAAGTTCTCAGTAGAAGCTGTAGAAGCAGGATCTCAGGAAAAAGGTGCAAACTCCTGGTGGTGTCTGTCTTTTAGCTTTATTTCTTCTGGCTTGAT
>JAQQSW010016560.1:0-11646 GCA_028646575.1 Pseudocheirus occidentalis | reverse complement strand
GGTCTCTGCTCTGCTGCTGTGTGAGCTGCCCCTCTCCTGTCCCTGTTCCTCACACCTTGGCAGATGTGGAGGTGCTGGAGGCTGTAGAATCTCTGCAGACTGCTGCAGCGCAGCTTGGCTCAGCTCAGCCCAGCTCCTTCCCCCCGCCCCAGGCCTGGCCGCGGTCTCAGCTTCAGACTATTCCAGTCTCCACTCCCGGCTGCTGCGATGAGCCCCTGCTGCCAAGCTGCCTTCAGCGAGAGATGTGTTCTCTGTATTTCTGTGAGTCGGAGAGTCCTACACTTTATCTGGGCTCGTAATTTTATGGGTGTTTAGTATGGCAGTGTGGGAGCTGCGGGACCTTGCTGCTTCTATGCCGCCATCTTGGCTCCGCCCATCGTCAACTGGTTTTTAGGCTTTTTTTGTCTTATTATGGCAATTGATTTACCTCAGTTAAATTTCTATATGAAATTCTCATAATCAATATGAATAAGCTTTTCTCCATTCATTTCCCATTTTAGCATCAATAACATGTGTAAATAGATCTTTGTAGATGACAAAAAGATCTCTTTTAGAAGCAACCTTCTAGTTCTCTTCAGATAGAAGGTTCCTTCTCAATTAGAAGAAACCAATCTAATGCCTAAATGGCCAATGATTTTGAAGTAGTGGAAAAGAAACTGAAGACACAGGTTGTGTTTACTTCACTTTTGCCCACTGAAAACAAAGCATCCAGAAGCAAAAAAGAAAAAATTAATTTGGGAAATGAATACCTGGTTAGGAAGGCAGTGTCTGAACATAAGATTTGGATTTCTGGATAACAGCTTACAATACTAGGTTGTCAAATTTCTGGCCAAAGATGGAATATACTTAAGAAAGGCTGGTAAGAATCTTTGTAAATGTATAATAAAAAGAAAAAGAACCAACAATCTCGTAAGCCTAATCAAAATAGTTTTAAACTAAAAAATATGGGGTAAAGTGTAAACTAAGTATAATCACAAAGTTAGATATCATAAGTTATATAAGGCCACAAAGAAACAAAATACTATAGCAGCTGGGACACCCACAAATTCACAATAGACAAAATACAAGAAAGGCACATGTAAAACATACAGCATCAAGTGTCTACATATAAAATCTCAGAGTTTAAGCAACAAACAAAAGGAATCAGGGATTCTAACAAAATGGGCAAATTTGACCTCATACATATCACTGAGACTTGGTTAAATGAAACCCATAGAAACAGGAAAAGTAAAAGTTGTGGGCAGGGAGAGCTCTGCAAATCAAAAGGTATATTCATGTGAGGAAATTGAAGATCTGTAGGGAAGTATGATAGTATTTGGGTGAAGGCCAAAGAAGGGAGAAACAGAAGTGCTTTTGTCACTAGAGTATGCTACAAACCATGTGGACAGAAAGAGGAAATAGATGAGGAGTTTGGGAAACAGATCAAATCTCTGACATAGTGGTATGATATCATGGTGATAAGGACCTTCCATTAATAAAAATCTGCTACAGTTCTCTCTCAGCCAAAAACAAAACTGCTAATAACTTTCTGACATGCCTTAGTCCTTCAAAAGGTAGAAGAACCAACATGGGAAAATTCTATTCTATTTTACAAAGAGAAAGGAACTTGGGGAATGGGAGTGGGATATGATTGCAACTCCTGGGTAAAGTCATCACTTCATGCTAGAGTTTGTAAGGGAAAAAAATCAAAGTATAGGTTAACATATACTTTAGATGTTTGTGTTGATTTTTTTAAAATTCTAAACTTAAACATCAAATAAAATAGCATTTCCATATATTCTGGAACATATATATATGTATATATATATGTGTATATATATATATATACTACATAGAATTTACTTTTATTTTTGAATAATTAAAAAATTAAATATATAATTTTCAAAACTTTTCTCATGCACCTCAGATTTTGGGAAAGCAGACTAAAATTAGTTAGGAGGAAAGATATGAGTCAAAAAGTAAAATGATTCAAGAGGACATGAGCGTAGGAGGTGGGGGAGTGGAAAATGCTCAATAATTATAAATATACAAAGATAAACGATTCCAACTTGGAAGAAAAATGTGAGTTGCCTGAAGAGACCACTGTATTTGCAAGAGGAGCTGACCAGCTTATGTACAACCTATGGAAGCAAGGGCAGGTAACAGTATAAGACAATGGCATAATATTTATAGTATCAATAATGCTAAAGCTCAGAATGAGCTGAAACTGACAAGAGAAATTAGTGACAACAAAAAGGGAATTTTTTTTTCTTTTAGCTCTACTGGGAGAAAAAGGAGGACTTCTTAAAAAGGGGATAGGATATTTGCTTGGGGGTAGAGAGGAAAATAACATATGACAATAGAGAGAAAGCAGAGCTGCTCAAATCTTATTTTAATTTTGTTTTCTCTGAAAAAGGACCAGAGAAACGACAGAACAAAAATTACTAAAAGGCAGCTGATACCCAAGATAAGCAAAGAAACAGCAAGAGAAGCCAGTGGCTTTTGAGGGATTCAAGTCACATGGCTCAGATGAACCACATCCTTGAGTCCTGAAAAAAGTGACAGATATGCCTACTGAGCTGTGTCAAAGATATCTGAAAGATCATGGGAAAAAAGCACAAGCCTGGAGATGGGCAACTGCTCTGATTTTCAAAGAAGGACAGATTCTGGAAACTATAGGTTAGTGATATTGGTTCTGATTGCTGGGAAATACAATAATGGATCATTAAAGAGACAGAATACATCTAGAAAGGGAAATGGTTAAAGAGTCATTAAAATATCATGAACATGTCAGGCCAGGTTAACCTCATTTCCTTTTTTTGACAATATTACTAACTTAGTAGATGCAGTAGCTACAATTTACCCAGATTTTGGCAAAATTTTTGATACAGTATCTCATAAATTCTTGTGGAGAAGGTAGAGAGATATGGATTAGACAATATTATAATCAGATGAATTCAGAACTCGTTGGATAGCCAGACTCGAAAAGTAATTATTAATGGCTCAATGTCAGTGTGTCTGGGGATTTCTAATGGAATACCCCAGAGTTTGGCCCTGTGCTGTTTAATGTTTTATCATTGACTTGGATGAAAGTATAGATGGTGTTCCTCAATCCTTTTCAAAGCTTCACTCAGGTATATCTTCCAGGTGAAGACCAGCTCATAAGGAGGACTCTGGTAAGAATCTTGCCAGCAAAGACTAAGAGAGAGACACCCCCTGCACCCTGATTGTCACAGGACACCTATTTCCTTTTCCTTTATAGAGACAGACAACAAAGGTATCTTTAAACTCCTGGGGAATAATCTCCTCTTGCCATATAATCTAGAAAATTTCTATCAGCTTTTGTATGAGCTGTGGACCCTACTGTCTTGTAAATCTCAGCTGGAATAGAGTCAGTACCAGGTGCTTTGCCACATGAGAAGAGCCTAATAGTATTCAAAACCTCTTCTTCAGATGGACTAACTTAAACCTGAGGTAGATCATCAGCATCTCCAGTATTGATTAATGACGTTCTGTTGAGAATGCTGTGGAAGTGTTAAGTTCATCTCTCCAGGAACATGTCCTTATCAATAATCAATGTGGCTCCATCAACACTGAGTAGGTGAGATGCACCATAGGTCTTTGGCCCATAAATAGCCTTTAGGACATGATAAAAGCACTTTGGATTGTTACTATCAGCATAAACTTAATTTCATCTGCTGGCATCTCTCTAAGCCATGCTTGAACTTTACTTTGGATAGAGTCAAATGCTGCCTTCTTAGAGAGAGATGAACTATCTTACTGGCAAACCTTATGGAATTCTCATTTTTCTTTTAGTAGCTTCTGAATTTCCCCATCATTTTTGTCAGACCACTCTTGGTGTTTGTAAGTGTTCTGGCCCAGATGAACACATGTAATCCTGTACACCAAAGTCTCTGAAAGATGCCCATTTTCTGCTCCACCGCTTGCGGAGGTTAACCCGGCCTGACATGTTCATGATGTTTTAATGATTCTTAGCTCCACTAAGCTTGGCTTAGCTTTTCCTCCGGGTTAGCCACAAAGTGTTCACACATGGAAAAGCACTCATTAAGTCTTCTAGCAATCATCTTGCCTTTGGGGCTGCCCCTTTTGTTGAATGTGAATATTTAGCTTTGAGAGAATAAGTCTATAATTGGTCTAGAACTTTGTCCAGCACATTGCCTTTCTCCCTCTTACATCCTGTCTCTTCTCCTTATGATGACAAGGTCTATTAAATGCCAATGTCTGCTGTGAGGGTGGGTCCATGAAGTTTTATTGTGTTTAGGTAAATGAAATATGGTATTGATAATGAGGTTATGAGAAGCACAAGTCTTCAGTAGTGACTGCTGCTGTTGCTGTTGCTGTTTCCAACTCCATTCCTCTCAAGGACTCCTATTATGTCTGATAGTTTGTGCCTACTCTGGTATTAAAGTCACCTAGAATTATGAGCTTGTAATCTTTTGGCACATTGATAATGAATATCTCTAGGTCTTCATAAAATTTTTCTTTGACCTCATCAGGGTTTGTCATGATGGCAGCATAAGCACAAATGATCATGGCATGGCACTTTCCTGCAAGTGGCAATCATACTGTCATTCACCATCATTCATTGTTAGCCACCTGTCATTCACTCCTTTTGGGAGGCATACAAGCTTGCTGACTAGATTAGCTTTGGTTGTAAAACCTATGGCAACTTCACAGAGCTCCCCATCACTGCAACCACTCCAGAAAATTGTATATCCAGCTCTGACTTTGGTAAGCTGAACTTCATTTGCCAACCTTCTTTCACTCAGGGCTGCTACTTGGATATGATACCTGCTAAGTTCTCTTGCAACAAGGGCTGTTCCCATTTCAGCTATGATGATGATGATGATGATGATGATGATGATGATGATGATGATGATGATGATGATGATGATGATGTTGATGATTACAGTAGTATTATTATTACTGACTATGATGTAGCAGTCAAAAAAGTGAGTAAAATCTTGGAATGTATTTTTAATAGTACACCTTTCAGGAACAGACAGACAATAGTCTGTATACTACACCCTGTCCTTATTAGGTCTTATCTGGAATACTGCATTTCAGTTTTAGTTGGCTTTCAGAATAACAATGATATGCTGGCCTTGATTTCATGTCATATGAGGATCACTTGAATGAAGCAGACTTCATTATTCTTGAGAAAAGAAGACTCACGGCAAGGAGAAGGGCTGTAGATGGGGATAATATGAATGAGGAATCTTAGTTGTGTTCAAGTATTTGTCATGAGAGGAAGGAATTGGATTGTTTTCATTTGGTCCCAGAGGAGAGAACCAGGGAAATTGGGTAGGAGATGAAAAGAAGAAAATTCAAGTTCAAAATCAGGAAAAATTTTCTAACAATTAGAGCTGCCCAAAAGTGAAATAAGCATCTTAGAAGGATGGTGGGATCCCCCTCCTCAAAAGTCTCCAAAGCTGGACGACTACTTGTCAGATTTATTATAGCAGAGATTACTTTCATATACAGGTTGGATGAGATGGCCACCAAAGTCCCTTCCAACTCTCTGATTCTGTGATTCTTTAATTCTTGGTACAATAACTTGTGTTTTAAAACATGTAGTACAGACAAAGAAATTACCTGATTCATAAAATCACAGAATTTTAGAGCTAGAAGGATCCTTGGAGGGCATTTATTCAAACCCACATGAGAAAAGAAATACTCTATATGTGACATTTGATAAATGATTTTCCAACTTCTGCTTGAAGACTTTCAGTGACAGACGACTTACTACCTTAAAAGACTCCCAATAGTAAAGAATATGTAAAAGCCAAAACAGAGGTTCATTAGGTAATTAAAATTTTTTGTTAGAATGCTCACAGCTGAGAGGATTCTGGGAAGATGGTAGAATGGGTTAGAAAACTTTCTGCTCTTCAAATTTTCTCCACAAAAAAGACAGAACATTGCCTCAAGGGGAATGTATAACACAGACAGAATAAACAAAAGATGGGGTAAAGCAGTTGTCCTCCTACATAATTTAAGAAGACCCCAGGAGCAGAGGTTAGGCTTGAGTGAAGTGTAAACACTTCTAAGCCAACTCTTCTGAATCAAAAATAAGCCCTGGAGGCATCTGTGCTGAGAGGAAGCCTCAGCCTCAGAAACTTTTATTTCACAGACAATGTGGGGTCTGATGGCTGAGAAGAAGATTGAAGAACTTTCCACTGTCATGGGATGCCAAGAACAGCTGTCCTGACCAGACATTTTCCAGCTAAGGTTCCCAGGAGGAGCTAGCACACATGGTGAGTGTAACAGCAGAGTGACAGGGAACCTGCTGGTTTTGGGAACTTGCAGGAGAGCAGAGTCCCTTGTTTCAGTTCCAGGGCAAAGAGGACAGCTGTAGTCTGTGGCCACCAGAGGGACGACAGGGAACAAGATCATTTGTGGTGCATTCTGGCTAGGGGCCCTAGCCATATTTCAATATATATACACAAGGGGCGGCTAGGTGGCGCAGTGAATAGAGCACCGGCCCTGGAGTCAGGAGGACCTGAGTTCAAATCCGGCCTCAGACACTTAACACAAAAACTAGCCGTGTGACCTTGGGCAAGTCACTTAACCCCAACTGCCCTCCCCCCCCCCAAAAAAAAGCAAAAATTTAAAAAATCAATATATATACACATATATATATAAATATATAAGTATAAAAAAGAAAGAAAGTAGAGCCCAAGGTTGGGCCCCTGGACAGACCACAGAAAATAACATTAAGAAGGACCTGAGGCCTGAGGCATCATTTCCCCATACCTCAGGACTAGAAATGAATTACACTAATAGCTGCTAAAAAGAAAATTAAAAATAAATAAAAGTGTGCAAGCAAGGGAAAAGAACCCAATCATAGATGGCTACTATGGGGATAGAGAAAATCTGGGTCCATATTCAGAGGAAGATAATGCAGCTAAAAAAAACAGTGCTTTTTCTATGAGAAATGTCAAATAGTACCAAGACCAAAAAGAGCTCTTGGAATCAAATAAGAGAGATTAAGGAAAAATTAGAAAAAAACAAAAAACAAAAGCAATTCAAGAAAATTAAGAAAATTATAGAAAGAAAGTCAACCAACTTGGAATAGAGAATCAAAACTTAGGGAAGAAAATAATTCCTTGAAAATTAGAAGTGGGCAAAGAGAAGCAAATGACATTCTAAGACACCAAGAAATAATTTTAAAAAATCAAAAGAATAAACAAATAGAAGAGAATATGAAACATCTCATCATATAAGCAAATGATCTAGAGAATAGATCAAGGAGAAATAATGTAAGAATAGTCAGACTACCTGAAAATTATAATAAAAAAAAAGGAATCTTGGGGCAGCTAGATGGCACTGTGAATAGAGTACCAACCCTGGAGTCAGGAGGACCTGGAGTTCAAATTCGGCCTCAGATGCTTAGCATAAAACTAGCCATGTGACTTTTGGGCAAGTCACTTAACCCCAATAGAAGAAGGAAGAGGAGAAGGAGGAGGAGGAAAAGGAGGAAGAAAAGGAGGAGGAGGAGGAGGAGAAGGAGAAATGAGCCAAAAAATGGCCTCTTACCTAGTCAAAAAAAAAAAATCAACCCAGGAGGGAGTGGAAGACACTCAGGGTTTCTGGCCAAAACAGAAACAACTGCTATACAAAGACCAGATGAGGCTTGGGCTAGGACCTACAGTTGGCCAATCAATGAGAGCCAAAGCAAATGTTCTTTAGTATGCATTCAATAACAAGAAGTAGAAGCCCCAAGCCACACTGATTAGTTCTCCAGTGAATGTTTTATGGGAGGAAATGCACAAGAGTCACACAAAATGAGAAGCCATGGATGAGTTGCAACCTATACTGTTGGAAGTAATATTCACATCAATGACCACAGATCAAAGTATTAAATAAGTTAGAAAAATAGAATTTTGGGGCAGCTAGGTGACACAGTAGATAAAACATTGGGCCTGGAGTCAGGAAGACATGGGTTCAAATCCAGTCTTAAAGACACTTACAAGCTGCACGACCCTGGGCAAGTCACTTAACCCTGTTTGCCTCCATTTCCTCATCCATAAAATGAGCTGGAAAAGGAAATGTCAAACCACTTCCGTATCTTTGCCAAGAAAACCCCAAATAATAAAGGGTCAGACATGACTGAACAACAATGTGCATTTTTAGGATAAGGGAAGGGAAACAGAAAATATTGATTACTATACTTATAATCAATAAGTACTACAAAAAGTGACTTAAGAAAACCAATATACAGAAATATTGTATGTTTATGATATGCTTATTCAGTCACATTTTAAGTGACTTTTCATTATAATGAATAATAGCAACTCATATTTCTATTGTTCCAGAAGGGTGAAAAAGCACTTTCCATTAACAAGCTAATGAGGTAGTTAAGGTGAGTTTTATAGTTCTGATTTTAGAGAAAACTGAAAATCTGGGAGGGCAAAGGAATTATGGAGTAGTAAGGTCCCCATCATTGTGACTACAAGTTGAATGTAACCATCTGCTCCTCAAGAATGTCATCCACAGGATTCATGCTTTGGTAGCTAGAGTGGATAACATCTAAGGTTCTTTTCACTTTTCCAATTCTGGGATTATAGGCAAGCCTGTTGAATTTATCCCTTATCCCTAAGCTAAACAGCATTTATTATTTACACAACTCACTCAATTTGCATTTAATCATATATTGCTTTGTACACTTACTTGTCATATGTATATCTAGGTTCTCAATGAATACATGTTGAATAGACAGATACTCTATATTAGGCTATAATTAGTTCAACTGATAAACTACCTCATGTATCGATGTGTTACCTTGTCCACAACCTTGTACAATATCTTTCACATAGAAGAAAAATACTAAATGTTAGATGAAGCAAACAGGGATCTTCAAGAGATACATTCCTTAAGCCAAAATAATAATCTAATTTAAACCATCCTTATGGTCTCCCCTTTAGGGAGGCTATAAGCTTATAGAACATACTTATGGAAAAATATCGACAAGCCTGAACATTAAATACTCTACCAATTAAAAAAAACAACCATCAATTAGGGCAGGTAGGTGACACAGTGGCTAGAGTACTGAGCCTGAAATCAGGAAAAACTGAGTTCAAATTTGGCCGCAGATAATTACTAGCTGTGTGACCTTGGGCAAGTCATTTAACCCTGCTTGCTTCAGGTTTCCTCATCCATAAAATGAGTTGGAGAAGAAAATGGCAAACCATTCCAGTATCTTTGGCAACAAAACCCCAAAAGGGGTAGGATACAAATGAGCAACTGTACAACAATCATAACCAGCAAGTGTTGCTGTGGAGCAAAATTCGGCTGGGTATTCCTTATAATCCCTCCTCTCTCAGGAATTTTGGGGAGGAGATAATGACTTCTCCTAGACCACACCTTTTTCTGCCTACTAGGCAACTCTGTGGGCTATACCTTCCCTTCCACAGCTCTTCCTTTTGGAGGCTGAGGATTTGTCTAAGGCATCTGAGGTCTGAGCAGCCCAAATGGTCCCTGTGGATCCTTTACTATGGGGTCTTATGTAGCTTATAAACACAGGATATTAATACACATCACCATAAAATCACCAAATTCTCTCACTAGCTCTGAAGCCCTCAGATCAGAAACTAATTCTGAGCACCAGGCCAGGTCTCTAGTGCCCTGACCTATCTTCTTAATGCTGTGTACCCCATAGCTAATCACAGGCCTTCTCCATCTCCCCTCTTCACCCAGCACAGCACAGCACAGCACAGACATGCAATACAAAGTATTCTTGATCAGTCATGGATTTCATATGAAACAAAATCAGTATAAAGAAACAGCTTAAAGAAATAGCCAGAAAAGTTATATAGAAGTATCTCCTTGGCAAACAGGCTCCTGGAAGAACGCCTGAAGACAGTAGTAAAAACTGTCTTCAGGCCAATCCTTTGCTGACCAACAGAGGGTGGACCCTACAGTCAGACTTTTATACTTCGTTGTTGTTGTTCAATCATTTCAGTTATGTCTGATTCTTTGTGGCCTTATTTGGGTTTTCTTGGCAAAAATGTGGGAGTGGTTTGCCATTTCCTTCTCCAGCTCATTTTACAGATGAGGAAACTGAGGCAGAGTTAAGTGACTTGCCTAAGGTCACACAGCTAGGAAGTGGCTGAGGCTGAATTTGAACTCAGGTCTTCCTGACTCCTGGTCCCACACTCTATCCACTGCACTACCTAAGCTACTACACTTAGTCCCTTCCTAATCCCAGAGCACACATAGCAAGACACCTACACAGATCATGAGCCAGATCCCTGCTGCTATTTTCCCATTTCTCCACTCAGCTCCATTTCTCTCCTCTGGGCAGGTGGGTTGGCCAGCCCATTCTTTCTTCTATTTGTTCCCTCTGCTCTGTTGCAGAACAATTCAAAAGCTCTTAGTCCAGTGGAACTTTGGTGGCTAGACTCAAAACTTGCAATAGATCAGATTCTCAGAATTGAAAGGGAATACTGTCACTCCAAAATACAAATCCCAGGATACCAGGCTAAGTTTTGAAATAAAAATAATAATATTAACATTTATATATGTACCAGGCACTGTGCTAAGCCCTTTACAAACATTATTTCATTTGATCACAACAGCAACATCCCTGGAGGTAGGGTGCCATTATTATCTCAATTTTACAGATGAGGAAACTGAATCAAACAGCAGTTAAGTGATTTTCCAGACTGACATAGCAAATATCTGAGGCCAGATCTGAACTCATGTCTTCCTGACTCCAGGTCTGGTTTTCTATCTACTGTGCCACCTACCTAGAACTTTACCCTGCCTACGGGAAAATCAGCCCAAGAACTATCCAAATAAAAATAAGTATGTGCCTCTGTGGATACCCTGCTACTTAACAGCTAAGGAGAAGGAGGGAAGGAGGATGGAATGGGATGAAAGAACGAGGAAGTCTACTTCCAAAAAGACCTGATGACCTGTAATGGGAGTGCCTTGCTCCCTGATTTGGACTATTCACATATACTCTGCAACTGATTCCAGTATGCTAACAATTTGATAAGGAGAGGGCTTGTTCATTGGAGATGTAGCCTGAACTGGTACGAATTCCAAATGTGCACACTGGCCTAGTCCCTGGGCTGTAGTTCCTTGCAGCTTGCCTGCTATTCAAGAAGGAAGAGAAACCACTGAGACTCCTGAGGGAAGCAGCCTGGGCCCTCTCTCCCCTGGAGTCATCGAGAAGCTAAGGAAGCAAGTCTCTTCTGTATCTATCCTTTCCTGCTTTTAGCCAAAGGAAGAGCGGCAATGGCTACGACCTTGTGAACTTCAGAAGGTCAGGACAGTAAACTATCAGAGGTCCAGGAGTGGGAGGAGCAAAAGTCTGCTTGACTAAGCCTGGCAGCAGCTGAAAGCAACCTCATCCAGTGTCTGTGCCACAGCCAAAAGTTAACTTTACATGTTAACATATAAGCTGCATTGAAGTCTGAGCCCACTCCCCTAGGGCCTGAGGTGACAGAGCAGACGGTGTGTGTTAGGGGCGGCGCTAGAGGGCGGGTACTGTCATGGAGCGATAGGAGGGGCGGCAATTGAGGGAGGAGCTAAGGGGATAAAAGGGAAGGGACACGGAAGGGTGCTCTCTCTCTCTCTGTCCGGATGTGAAGAATAAAGGTTGACTCCCATCTCGGGTGCTCTGTCTGGTTTGTTCTCCCA
>JAQQSW010016559.1:0-11646 GCA_028646575.1 Pseudocheirus occidentalis | reverse complement strand
CTTTTTCCAAATGGCAAATTTGACATTTTTTTTTGGAGGGCAGTTGGGGTTAAGTGACTTGCCCAAGGTCACATGGCTAGTTTTTTTTTTTGTGTTAAGTTTCTGAGGCTGGATTTGAACTCAGGTACTCCTGACTCCAGGGCCGGTGCTCTATTCACTGCTCCTCATTGGCTTTTTTGGGCGTCTTTTGCCATTTGAATTAGTTTATTTTCAAGGTGTCATTTTCTTCAGTCAGGTTGTTGAATCACTTTTTAGGATTTTCTTGCATCGTTTTCATTTCTGTTCCCGATTTTTCCTCCACTTCTCTTACTTGATTTTCAAACTCCTTCTTGAGTTACTCCATGGCCTGTGACCAGTTCATATTTTTCTTGGAAACTTTTGGTGCAGGAGTTCTGACTTTGTTGTCTTCCTCCCATTCCATGCTTTGATACTTTTTGTCCCCAATATAGGAATCTACGGTTTGATTGCTGTGCTTGCTTTGCTTCCTTTGCTTGCTCATGTTGACACTCAATTACTTGACTTTTAAGCTTTTTGCCACAGTAGAGCTCTGTTTCCAGGGAGGAGAGCTTTGTCCCAAATTGCTGGGTTTTTTTGCAGCTGCTGGAGGTATTAGTTGGGTGCCCTTTCTGCTGCCCCCACAAGCTCTGGCTCATTAGTCACACACCTCAGGACTGCCACCCAAGACATGATCCACATACAGGCGGGTTAAAGCAAGAGTGATTACCCTCTGAATGGTCTCTTTGTCCCCCTACAATCTGCAGGCCAGGAGCTCTGAAGCAGCCATGCAGCAGCAGCTGCACAGTGAGTGTGCTCCTACCACTTCTCACCCTGGGGGCAGGGGCTGGACCACTCTCCATCCCTCCAAGTTCCTACAAAATTCCATACTGACCTTTTACTTTGTCTTTGGCATTTATAGGTTGATAATTCTGGAAACTGCCACTGCTGCTGGTGATCAACTCTCTCGATGTCCCCTCCAGCCACTGCTAGTTGGGGCTGTCCTGGGGCTAAAACCATGGGCTCACGTGGGGCTGGGCTCAGCTCCCAGCTGTGATGGTCCCTTCCTGTAGGCCTGCCAGGTTGCCTTTAGTGGGAGATTTGTTTCTCTCTGTCACTTTGTGGGTTCTGTAGCTCTAAAATTTGTTTAGAGTCATATTTTATAGGCATTTAAGATAGTTATGGGAGGAACTCACTGAGTTTTTGGGCTTCTATGCCACCTGCTTGGCTCTGTCCCATGATGCTTTTTTGATAGATTCTAATAATACCCTTTCCTTTAGGGGAGTGATTTTCAAACTTTTCTGATAATGCACTTCTATCAATAAGAATTATACCCTGTCTCCCTCCCCTGCCCCCTGATGAACTCCTTCCCTCAACCCAACACATACACCATGGGTTTGGAAAAGACAACAGTTTTTCTAATGGAAGCCAAGAAATTGTTGCAGTCCAGGTTGCCTGAAGGACCCATGCCTATTTAACTCAGAAGGGATGAAAGTTGGGACCTCACACAGCTGTAGGAGGGGAATGAAAGAGTATTTTGCCATAACTGATGAAGGGCGGATGTGGATGTATTGGAGACAAGCTCCATAAGTGACAATCTTGTGAAGGGAGGGATGTGATTCATCTTCTCACTTTTTGGATTGGTTGATTCAAATGGGAATAGACCATGACCTGTATTAGGGGAAGGGGGTTACTGAGCATGGCTAGTTTCTTTTTCCAGAGGATAGGGTGCTATAGGGTGAGACGTTCCTCCTATCTTTAGTGTTTATGAATTCCCGCAAAGTTCTCTTTTCTTTTAATTGTCCTATCTGTTTTTTCCCCTATATTAATAGGTCAAAGACTTATGATTTCGTTAGTTGGAGAACTCCCAGTATGGGAACTCTCTCCATCAATGCAGACATCACATTATTACTTAGTAGACATTTCCTAGGAATTTGCCTGAGGTCCATAGAGGTTAAGTAACTTGCTCAGGATCACACTACTGGTAACTGTTGCTGGTCTAATTTGAATCCTTGCTCATTTTAAGTCTGGCACTTTGTTCACTATACTACAGTGCCTCTTGTTTTTCTTATTCCTTAACTATTTATAGAACTGTGAAAAGAATTCTTTTAAAGTATGTAGGATTTCTTTATCTGAGGTCTGATAATTTGTTTTTTTAAAAACCTTTTGATAAATGTATTTCAATATAATTAGTTGCCTTCATATTTATGTATTTAAAAGCATTATTTTGCGGGAGGTCCATAGGTTTTACTAGATTAGTAAAGGGCTCTATGATGCAAAAAATGTTAAGAACCTTTGATTTTAGAGAGAGTACAACTATTTACATTTGGGTGAACTAAGTCAAAAAGTTTATTTTTTAAAGATCCGCTGATACCTGTAATTTTGGTTGTCCCCGTTTGGCTCATCTTTAATCTCAGGAGCATATTTTTAGCATCTATGATGGAAAGAGGGGGAAAAGGCAAGATGCAATAAAGATCAAGAAATATTAAGTACTATACTTCATTTCTCAGCAGCATGATCTCAGTTTTGATTTCTCTTGCAGTGCTGGTTTTGCATTATATGAAGCTGATAACTTGAGCCAAACATTGCTAAGAACAGCTAGGCAGATAAATGCAAAATGATGATGGGATTTGTGTCTATGGAGCATATCCACATGAGGAAGAAAGCAGGGACTGTAATTTACCATCTCACCCTGTCCCACCCCCAGGTTTATCCTCATTTTCATGTCTATATGAAAAGGAGTAAAGGGAAGTTTTACCTATTATACAAGTATAAGTGTCTTAACAATAGAAATAGATCTCATTGACTTCAGCCAGAAACTCTAAATCAGCCAGAAAATCTAAATCTAAATAGTTTTAAATTTCTACCTTTCAAGAGCCTAAAGGATTTTCCAGGATAGAAAAAGAATTAAAGGAGAAAGGGAGTAAGAGAAGCAGTGAGATGGGTAAAAGCATCTGATTCAAGACAGAAATTGACCTTTAAAAAGACTTTTTTTAAAAGTTCAATGATCTAGGGGCAAATTTAATTCTTGCTGGTGAAGCATTCTCCAGGGATCTCAGTATTTCCCTTTATTCCTAATCCTCTCTCCCCCTTACCCCAGCTTATTTCAGGACCAGTGACTTTCTTGGATATCTCCTCTTCTTTCTCTTTTTCCCATTACAAAAATAAAAATTTCTTCAAGTCTAGCAGTTAAAACCTTAATCTCCAATAATATCTGATTACAAGAATTCACTTCATTTCACTTTATTTCAATACTTGTTATTGTATTGTCTTCATTTCCTCATCTGTAAAATGAACCGAAGAAGGAAATGGCAAACCACTCCAGTATATTTGCCAAGAAAAACCCCAAAAGGTGTTGTAAAGATTCGGGCATGATTGAAATGACTGAACAACAACAAAAACTTACATTGGTCAGAGTTCTTCAGTCTTTCAAAGTTATTTGTCTTTGCAACATGGTTGCTACTGTACAATTATTTTCCTGGTTCTGCTCATTTTTCTATGCATCTGTTCATACAAGTTTTCCTAGGTTTCTAGAACTGTTCTTTTCATAATTTTCTATATAACAATAATATTCTATTACATTCACATACCATTCTAGAGGACCCAAAATGAAGCATATACTTTACTTCCTGACACAAAGGTGACAGGCAATGGAAAAGTGAGATACATTTCTTTGGACATGACCAATGTAAAGACCTGTTTTGCTTTACTATGAGTATTTCTTACAAGGGTTGTATTTTTCAACTTATGGGGGGATGGTGGTAGTGTTTAAAAGGATGAATAAGAAATGCTTGTCAATGGAAAAATAAACAAAAAATCCTACTATATGTCACATCTAGTGCTGTGCTAGGCTCAGGATATAGAGAACAAAGAGAAATGTTCGTTGACCACAAGGAATTTTATCTCATTGAAGATAAATAATATGTACATAGAAAATTAAATGCAAAATATATACAAAGTAATTTCAGAGGGATTCATGTATATGGGTAGGTGAGTCATGTGGTAAGCTTTGGAGGAAGCTGTATTGTAAGGAAATGAGTGGGGATTCTGGGACAGAGCTAAGAAGGCATAGAAAAGTCAGGTACTTGCATGAGTTCTCAAATTCCCTTCCAAACATCTTTAAATAAGGCCCTAAAACAAACTTCAGAGCCATAGAACCCATAAAAACGACAGAGTGAAACAATTTTCCAGTCCAAGATAACTTAGAAGATTGGTAAGAAAGGTCTGTTGCACTGGGGTGAGAGTGGAGCAATCTAGTACAGGTTGCTGCAGCAGTGCAGACTAGGCCCCAACAAACCCAGAGAAGGCCTTGGGATCAACTAAAACAGCAGCTTCAGCAGCTTTGGCTGCTTTCAGAGCTCTTAGCCCACAGATGGTAAGGGGGTTGACTAACTGATCTGAAGGAGATCCTTCTTCTGGAATCTTTCTGCTGGCACTGGGGCAGGACTCTGTTGCTCTGTCCATACTCAGATCAGGGTCTCAGTCCTGGGTGACAATTCCAGGGCAAGGAGGAACCCTAGCATACAAGAGCTTGTAACCTCAGTAAAGTGGGGACCACCTTCACAGTTCTAGGGCAGAAAAGAGTTCTTGTTATTTATAGACCAGAAACACAGGCTAGTACAGAAGTAAACATATCTCTCCATAGAGCATACCATGTTGAAGGAATTGAAAACTTACAGGTCCCTAGAAGTATCTCTGAAAATGACTGCACAAAACCCCTGAAACTTGGGACAGTGCACCCTGGAGGCAGAGTCCCATTTTAGCAATAGGTTGGAAGTCAAGAAATAGGTTAGAAGAATGAAAAAAAAACAATAAAAAATTTTGACTTTAAGAAAGTTACTATGGTGACAACAAAGGTCAAAACACACAGAAAATCACCCTGTTATTTTAAAACCAGAGAATAAAATAGAAATAGGAAGAATCTACCAATCACTTCCTCAAAGAGATCCCAAAATGAAACCTCCCAGGAATATTGCAGCCAAATCCCAGAACTCCCAGGTCAAGGAGAAACTATTGCACGAAACCAGAGAGAAACACATCAAGAATCACAGAGCCACAGTCAGGATAACACAAGACTTAGCAGCTTCTACATTAAAGGATCAGAGGGCTTGGAATAGGATATTCCAGAGGGCAAAAGAGCTAGGATTACAACCAAGATTTTCCTATATAGCAAGATTGAGTATAATCCTTCAGGTGAAAAAATTGACATTCATTGAAATAAAGGACTTTCAAGCATTCCTGATGAAAAGACAAGAGTTGAATAGAAAATATGATTTTCAAATACAAGACTTAAGAGAAACACAAAAAGGTAAACAGGAAAGGGAAATCATGAGGGACTTAATATAGTTCAAGTATTTATATTCCTGTGTGGGAAGATGATACTTATAACTCATAAGAACTTTTTTAATTATTAGAGCAGTTAGGAGGAGTATATTTAGGCAGAAGGCACAGGATTGAGTTGGATATGATGGGATATATCTAAAAAATACAATTAAGAGTTGAGAAAGTGGAATGCACTTGGAGAAAGAGAAAGGGAGAGGCAGAATGGGGTAAGTTATTTCACATAAAAAAGAGAAGAAATAACTTTTACAGTGGAGGACGAAATGGGGAAGGTGGCATGGAATGCTTGAACTTTACTATGAGCAAAAGTGGCTCAAAGGGAATCACATATACACCCAATTAGGTACAAAAATCTATCTTACTCTGCTGGAAAGTGGAGGGGAATTGGATAAGAGAAAGGCATGGTGCTTATAGAAGAGAGATTAGGGAGGAAGTAGAAAACAAAACACTTTTGAGGAGGGACAGAGTAAAAGGAGAGAGAGAATAGAACAGGAAATAAGATGGAGGGAAATATATAGCAATCATATTGTGAAAAAAATTTTGAAGCAAGTTTTTCTGATAAAGGGATCATCTCACCAATATATAGAGAAATGAGTCAAATTTATAAAAATAAGAGCCATTGCCCAATTGATAAAATGATCAAAACATATGAACAATCAGTTTTCAGATAAAGTAATTAAAGCTATGTATAGCCATAAGAAAAAAATGCTCCAAATTACTTTTGATTGGAGAAATGCAAATTAAAAGGATGCTGAGGGACTACTTCATACCTATTAGATTGGCTAATAGGATAGAAAGGGAAAATGATAAATGTTGGAGGGAATGTGGGAAAATTAAGATACTAATGAACTGTTGGTGAAGTTGTGAACTGATTCAACCATTGTATAGACTAATTTGGAACTATACCTAAAGGCCTATAAAACCATGCATATATTCCTAGCAATACCACTAACAGGACCATATCCCAAAAGAGATAAAAGACAAAAAGGAAAAGGACCTATACTAGCAGCTCTTTTCTGGTGGAAAAAATGGGAAATTGAGATGAGGCCCATAAATTTGGGAATGATTGACCAAGTTATGGTATATGATTATGATAGAATGCTATTGTGCTATAAGTAATGATGAACTAGATACTCTCAAAAAACCCTCAAAAGGCTTACATGAACTGATGCAAAGTGAAATGAATAAAACTAGGAGAGCATTCTACACAGTAACAGTAATAGTGTAAGATAATCAGCTGTGAATTACTTAGCTATTCTGACCAATACAATGATCCAAGACAATTCTGAAGGACTTATGATGAAAAATGCAATTCATTGCCAGAGAAAGAACTGATGGAGTATGAATATAGATTGAAGCATACCTTTTTTTAAACTTTATTTTTCTTGTTTCTTTTTACTTTGGCTTATATTTTCTCTTATAACACGACTAATATGGAAATAAGCTTTGCATGACTACACATGTATAACCCATATCAAATTGCTTGCCTTCTCAATGAAAGGGTGGGAAAGGAGGGATAGAATTTGCAACTCAATTTAAAAAATGAATGTTGAAAATTGTTTTGACATGTAATAGGGGAAAAATAAAATACACCACAAAAATTTAAAAAAATGAAAGAAAGAAATGGAGGGGAGGAATAAATTCTAGACATGATGTCCAAAGGAATTTCCTTATTAGCTATGTAACCATAGGTAAATCATGAGGAAGTATTTTAGTTTCCTCATGTATGAAGTGAGTACAATTCTATTTGTGCTATACTATCTACCTTATGTAGTTATTCTAAAAAAGACTTTTGTGAATCTTAAGTGCCCTATAAGTGTGGATTATTATTATTCTCATAAAATTTTAGAATTGTAAGGGACTTTGGAAGTGGACTATCCATACATATTATATAGGAATTTCCTTTATACTACTACTCACATTCATCTAGCCTTTGTTTGAACACATCTTGTACTTCATTATTTCACAAAGCAACCAACCTATTCAATTTCATTAGAATTTTTTTCCTTATGTAGAGGCAAAAGCTGCCTCATTAATTTCCACATAATGATGCAAGTTCTGCCCTCTGGAGCCTTGAAGCACAAATGTGCTTTTTTATTCATATGACAAGCCATCACTTATTTGGAGATTGCTATCATGTCTTTCCTCTTGTTGAGCAGAACAGCTTTCACAATCAAATTTTCTGGTTGGTCTAAAGTAGATTAATAAGCAAGCACTGGCAAATGCTCCACCCATTGATTATTCAAAGAATCAGATCCTTTATGGAAACTTGGCCAGAGAGTATTCTCTTTGAGGTGCTTTGTCTTCTCAATAGAGCTTTCCTCTTGATCTATAATGAGAAGTGTGAGAATTTGTCTTACCTAGATGGAAACAACTCCATTCCCAGGTCTGGTCATGTCTAACAATGTGACCATTTCAGTCTAACAAGTTTTCCATTGTCTCTTGGGAAAATAGAGACTAGACATAATATCAATGCTATCTCTTTATATATACTCATTTGTATTTTGAAAATGAGAATGTGCTTCCTCTCAGTTTGCTTGAATATACAAGGCAGCTGGGTGACACAGTAGATAGAGGCCTGGGCCTGGAGTCCAGAAGACCTGAATTCAAATCCAGTAGCAGACACTCACTAGTTGTGTGACTTTGGGTAAATAATTTAATTTGTTTGCCTCAGTTTCCTCATCTGTAAAGTGTGAATAATAATAGCGCCTACCAAGGATTAAATGAAATAATATTTGTAAAGGTTTTAGCACAGTGCCTAACACATAGTAAGCACTATATAAAGATTATCTATTATTGTTGTTATTATTTCATCAAAAATTTGGAACAGCACAACTTTTAAAAAATGGACCTAATATTGACCTCTTATTCCTTAGTTGTGCCTACATAATGGCAAAATGTCCAAGCAGAAAGGGAATATTTGCCCCTCTCTTTATGGATAGTCTGTTTACATATGTCAAACTTCTGCATATTTGGAAACATCTAGATGATTGTTTGAAAATTTTTAGCTTTCATCAGATGTTTGATGTTGTCCAGATATCATTAGTGATATGTGGCTTGTCTTGGTAGTTTCCAGGGCAATGCAGCTCAGCAATAAACATTTTTAATGTTTTGTTCGTTTCCACCTTTTTAAATCTATCTTGCAGAAATGTTACAATAAGAAGAGACAGCCATATCCTTTATGTACTCCAACGGCATTGATTTTTAATTCATGTTGGTCATTATTTAATGTCATCTTGTTTCTATGTCACAATCATTTAAGCCATTTTCTCATTTAAATATGACTCAAGTGAATAAAAGAACAGTCTTTTCTTTATGCTTATTTAAGTACATTTAGACCAAGTGACAGTTGTCTTTCCAACCAGATAGTGTTTGTAGGTGAGTTTATTTTAGGTCCATTCTGTTTAGTTCTTTCTCTCTCTCTTTAACCCCCACAGGGATCAACGCTGCATCCTCCTAAGCATGTGTGTGTGTGTGTGTGTGTGTGTGTGTGTGAATGGTGTGTATGTGTGTGCTATGGAAGGGGAATGATCTCTACAGATCATTCTGGTGTTTATGGTGGTCAGACCCTAGGGGCCTAAAAAAGGATTTTTCTAATAGCATCAGGGGAACTGGGTTTATTTAGCAGAGAGAAAGACCATCTTTAACTCTGTGAATGTTGACTATTCTGGAAATGTTGACTGTATTTCTGTATTTCCTAAAAAAAATTAATAAAAGCCCATAAAGTTGAAACTCAGAGGAAGGGATCCAAGTTAGCTGACAGCTATGTCTATACTACATTCAAAACATCCACAACTTTGGGGTGCCAGGTTACTATGATACCAAACATGTCCTGGTACTATTATTTTGTAGAGGCAGCGTTGTGCAGTGGACAGAGTAAAGGGCTCAGGAAGACCTAAGTTTAGATTCTGCCTGAAATATACCACTTAAACTTTAGATGCTTCAGGAAACTCACTTGGATTTATCTAGTGTTGCCTTTATTGGAGGAGTTCCCACATCACAAGTCTCTACTACTGAAGGAATTACATGGTGTTGTACTGCTGAGTTTTATAGAGATCCTTAAAGTATATGAAAAGGCGCCTAGATGGAGCAATGGATAGAATGTTAGACCTGGAGTCAGGAAGACCAGAATTCAAATCTGACCTCAGGTAGCTCTGTGGCCTTGCACAAATCACTTAACTGTTTGCCTTGGTTTCCTCATCTGTAAAATGAGCTGGAAAAGGAAATGGTAACCCACTTTTATATCTTTGCCAAGAAAACCCAAAATGGGGTCAGGAAGAATTGTCTCTGACTGGCAACTAAACAACAAACAAGGTGCATAAAGCACTTTACATACTTATTTCATTCTTCTAACAACTCCAAAAATCAGGTTGTAGAAGTATTGTTATCTCCACTTTATAATGTTCAGCAACAAGAGGCTGGGCTCTGCTTAGGATCACATAGCTGGGGAGAGGCTGAATTTGAACTTGAATCTCTCTTGACTCCAAGTTCAGTGCTATATTCACTGTGTCTAGCCACCTATCAATATCATTTAAAGCAATAGAAATATACCTCCTTTTCCTCATATTTGTATGTCAATGTTATACTGCTGTAACGAGTGGCTTAAGCCACCAATGAAGACAGTCTTATGAAAATAGGTTAAAGCATTGTAATGTTGATGAGATATAAGATCTTCCCTGCCCATTAATAGGTCTCACATGGAGCCCATTAAGGGAAGCTTGCTTAGGGGAGGCTTGCGTGTAGGAAGGCTTTCATACCTTTTGCTAATTTCTAATTAGGCACTGAGTCAAGAGGGTTGTGATGCCTTCTGACTCTGAGGAGTGTATATACACTCTGAGTTGGTATTTTACTTTGAGGGCTCACTTATGAGAAAGATTTTGTGATTCCCTCTTCAAGATTCTGAATGGCTGTTATGTTCAGAGCTCCCCAATTGCTCAGATGTAAAGGCTCTCTTAATCCAGGAATGTATGTATATAGTTGATTCAGGCAGTCTGAACCTTGTTTGTTGGTCTTTATTTCTCTGCTTGTCTTTTCTATGAAGTTCAGGGTGCTGAATTTTTCCCCCGAACTAGTAAATGTAAATGAAAAAAAATTGTTGACTCCTTAAACAGCTATCTTTCCTAGTAAAGCAGATCTAAGAACCTGTGCTAGTAGCTGTGGCCTGTACCATGCAGCTCCAACCAAAATGTGAGAGCATGAATGAATGAAGAATTGTGGGCCAGGTGAAGATTGTAGCATTCATACATTTATTGCACGCTAAGCAAATCTCAAATAAACATCTGAGGGTTAGGGTTCATACTGTGGCTGAAGCACTTATGTCATACTTTCTCATGGGAAACTTCACATAGTTTGTTACATGAGGCACCAACTTGCAACTTTCCAGGAGGTTACTCCTGCGGGATGCTTCTTTGCTTTTTTATTTCATGCATCACTACTTAATCTATATCACTCAAGCAGCCAGGGTTTCAGGGATGGCCAGAATGTTCCAAGCCTCCCTTGCATGGGAGATGAGTAATGGGGGGTCAAGAGTCAACTTCCTGAGAAGCCCAGCCAGTATTTGCGCCATGGCCGACCTCCTCAGAGTCCTTGACAGCACCCCCTGCAAGTAGCCATCCTGAGTCTGCCAGTATAGTTGCTACTAAAAGCCCCTGGTTATACTCTCATAAATTGAAACAATTTTTACTGAACCAGATGATAACACCTGGAGTAGTCAGTCAAGAATACCCACCTTTGGACTACTTGGGCTTCTCAGCTACCACCATCTTCACTCTAGCTCAGAACAGATCTTTCCTTTAAAAGTACAGATGAGAGAAAAGGAAGGGGTAGAAATGAGTCAGTAGAGGGCCAGTGGCTACCAGGGTCTCTGCCCATGTTATTTATATCTTACTGAGTTCCTGGTCATATATATTCAACTTACTCTTTAAATGTATCTCTTAAAGCACTTAAAGAGAGGTTCCCTGAAAGTCCCTTTTCAGGCCCTAATTTGAATCTTGACTCAAGGTGGAAACTAATATTTTATTTCAACCTATTGTCTTTTTTTTCTTGTAGTTTTCATCTTATTGAATGGTGAAAAGTTCCTCCAGGCAGTGAGGTACAGTGGAGGTATAGTGAGTATTCTGGATTTGTATTTAAATCCCATCTTTGACATTTAATATCTGTGAGATATTGAGCAAGAAACTTAACTAAACTGGACCCCAGTTTCCTCAACTGTGAAAATGAGGGGGGGTTTAACTAGGTGGCCTCTGAGTTCCCTTTAAATTCTAGGTTTATATCTATATCTACATATACATATATATAATTATACATATATAT
>JAQQSW010016558.1:0-11646 GCA_028646575.1 Pseudocheirus occidentalis | reverse complement strand
TGAGAACCCAAAACAAGAATGTTAAATGTAGACTGGAAATAAAAACTCTTTTTTCCCCCTTATCTTTAGCATAAAATGTACACTGAGCAGTTGCAATGCATCTCTTACAGTGGTAGGCTTGAATTCTTTGTATTTGTTATTCATTCTTTTAAAAGCAGCAGATAGCTCGATTCATCAGTAGACCTTATGTTCGTGGGTTTTGCCTAATTTTTTCAACTGCACGTTCTTTCCATGCATAAAAGAAGTTAGGAATATTGTAAAGATGGTTTGTGGAGATCCTGCTCTGTGACCTTTTCTACCCTGAACAACAGCTTGAATTCCACATTTGGTTCTGCATAGCAAGCACACAAAAGTCTTCTAAATAGGGCCCTAAAAGCTTCTATTCAACTTCTGAGAATTGCTTCTATTGTAGGAGCATTTTCTCCCACATTCAGTTGATTTAGGAGTAAAGTGTTGCAGCATTTTTAGCTTTTTCTATACTTTTTTTTTCTTTTAAGTCTTTTAAGAGGGGAATAAATGCGAGTAGCCTCCGTGTGGCTTTCTGCCAAGTAGAGACAAGTCACCCATCAAAACACTAACAGTTTTTACTTTTGCCCACTAACAACAACAACAATTCAAATCCAACATAAGAACTCAGTGTTTCTTGAACTTTTTTAAAAAATGGATCCTATCTGCCCAGTTAACAAAGTAATATAAAGGAAAGTATTCAAGTATATTGATCTCTTATTTATACAGCTTTAAAACACTAGGTACTAATTGAATAATAATACATTGCAACAAAAATAATCCAATTTTTAAATTACTCTTTCTTAAAAGGCAGATATAGTATGATAATAACTCTTAAAGCAAAAACTTTGGCAGTTCAGTAAAACATTTGTTAACCACTTTCTAGATGGGGGTGGTGCAATGGGTGTGTGGAGAGAAGTCCCACATAGACAGATCTACCATTCTTATGTTTTTAAATAAGAGAATTTTTTGCCCATGGAGGACCTTTAATAAAATGTGAACAAAAATCACAAAGGACAAGGAACCGTGGAGTTGTGAGAATCCCCATACTGATGGAAGCATATATCTACAGATCAAAGTAAGATGCAAAAGGAATGAAACTCTATTAAAAACTCATCTTTTTATCCTTTTCCTGAAATACATGCACAAGAATACACAGACACTCACAATTCAAGGACCTAGCTAGACATACATTCCTGAAATGAAAATATCTTAATAATTGGCCTTGATCACTGCTAATTAAGCACTAAAAAAGCCTTCTCTTAATAAATGTGAATCAAACAACTCAAAACAAAACAAGATTCAAATTCAAAGCTATTCCTAAGAAATGAAATAAAATCAACTTTTAAAGAATTATGGTGCTCATGGCTTTAAGGAAACAACCCAGTATCAAAATATATGATTGAGTTTTATAAACATTTACATGAGGTAATATTTTTAAAATATATAAGCAACCCCATGTCATGTATGGTTTACCAAACAATATAGGGGCAGAAGAGGAGGGTTGCAAAACTCATCTTGCCATCAAAAGTAAATATAAAATTTCATGATGAGAAAATCAAAATAACATAAGATGGTGTCATTGGAGATATGGAAATATATATGCATATATACATGAGGATTTTTTAATTTAATTTTTCCCACTTACATGTAAAACCAATGTTTAATATTCTTTTCTTAAGTTTTGAGTTCCAAATTCTCTCCTTCCCTCCTTACCTGGCTTCTTTTCTGAGACAGTAAACAATTGACATAGGTTATCATATGTGCAATCATAGAAAAATATTTCTATATCAGTCCTGTTGTGAAAGAAAACACAGACCAAGAAAAAACATGAAAAAAATAAATAAAGATCATTTAAAAAGATATGTTTCAATTTGCATTTAGACTCCATCAGTTCTTTCTCTGGATGTGAATAGCATTTTTCACCATGAATCTTTTAGAATTGTCTTGAATTATTGTGCTGCTGAGAAAAGCTAAGTCATTCACAGCTGATCATGCATGATGTTGCTATTTTTGTGTATAGCATTCTCCTGGTTCTGCTCATTTCACTTTTCATCAGTTCATGTAAGTCTTTCCAGGTTTTTCTAAAATTATCCTACTCATTATTTCTTATAGCACCATAGTATTACAATTACATATTACAGTTTATTCAATTGGACATCCCCTCAGTTTCCAATTCTTTGTCATCACAAAAAGAGCTGCTACAATTGTTTTTATACATATAGGTCCTTTCCCCTTTTTTAGAGAAACACAAACACATATCCACAAAAGGATTTTTTTTAATTTTTTTAAGTTAATAAATATTGCTGAAGTGATTTAACAACTCAAGGACATTAAATGGTTTAGGCACAATGTACAAAATTTTTTAAAAAGGTTAAGGAACATAGTCATTTGGGACAATTAAGGGACAAGTAGGTAAAAACTGGTACAGTACATATGTATTATGTAGTTATGCTACATAACTAAAAGCTGGAAGTGGGGAGAATGAACAGCTGAAACACCTTTAGATGCAAAATGATTAGTACCTGTATTGATGGATAATGATAATATGTAAATGAGGCCCAACAAAGAGGTTTGCATGACAGAGTGAATGCAAAGGGAGGTGACATTTTATTTAGTCCTCAGATGTCCATCTACCAGCCTAGCCCTAGAGTATGAAGTCTAAAGTGACCTTTGACTGTCAAGTGTCCATTATGTAGAACACCAAGGTAACTGGAAAGTATTTGGACCTATGGGCACACGAGTTCATTATAACACTGATTGTAGGGGGACCAAGCAATTGTAGGGGGACCTAGAATGAATCTTGAATACTTAGGATCTTAGATGTCTTCTGAGCAAGAATGGAGGCCTATTCAAGTAAGGACTCATTAATTAGGGCTAGACTTCTGGTGCCTTCTCTCTGAGATTTACATAATCACTGAGAATACATTTACAATGTGTGTGTGTGTGTGTGTGTGTGTGTGTGTGTATAAAACCTTGTATATGCAATGTCTAAGTTTTCACATTTCTTTGTACCCCCATGTGCGCTAGACACAAAGTCTAAATGTGGTAAGTGCTTAATAAATGATTGTTGACCGAATGACTAAACTGCTATAGAAGGTTTGAGCTCTGATGAGGGGATTAATGATAAGACAGCTTTTTCTGTGAGTTTATTCATCATTGAAACAGCCCTTCTGTAAGAGGCTATAGTGGGTTTTTTTAAACTTTATTTTTCTTCCTTTTTTTTTTTTTGCAACATGGCTAATATGGAGATGTTTTGTGTTATTTCACATGTATAATTGATATCACATTCCTTGCTGTCTCAATGAATAGTGAAGGTGTGGGTGGGAAAAAAAGAATTTAGAATTCAAAATTGTTTTAAAATGAATGTCAAAAATAAATAAGTAAATATTAAAGAGAGACTATGGTATTGTGATTCGTTGATGTTCTTGCAGCAAAAGGCAGTCAATATATACTAAGAACCTATGGCAAATAGGGTGTCATCCTGAAGAATTATGCATTTCAGGAAGATATGGTATCCTAAATTAAAATTTACAAAATATATATTATGCCTTTGGTAATTTGCTTTTTTTTCTTTGCTAAAGATTCAGTGCAAGATATTTTTGCATAGTGATCTCCCTCAAGAGAATGATCTCAAATAGCAGACCAGGACCAACATTAATTTATTTTAACCTGGAAACTGAATTTTGGCTAAAATATTCCTAGGAATTTTCATTTTGGGATTTCTTTCAGGAATCAACTGGTAGATTCTTTCTATTTCCACTTTGACTTCTGAATTCAAGAGATCTGAGCATTTGAAGATTACTTAGAATATTATATCTGGTGGGGGTGGAGCCAAGATGGCAGAGTAAAAGCAGGAACTTGGATGAGTTCCCACTCCAACCACCTCCAGTATCTGTAAAATATGACTCTAAACAAATTTTAAAGCTACAGAATCCATAAAGTGACAGAGAGTAACAAATCTCCCACTAAAGAGAGCCTAGCAGGCAAACACAAAAGGTCTATCACACCAAGGTGGGAGCTGAGTTCAGTTCCACAAGAGCCACGCAGACCCAGACCTGGGGCAGGCCTGACTCCTGTCCCAGACCGGCCAGAGCAGACTTGAGGAGAGTGAATCACCAGCAGCTGTGGTGGTTTCCAGACTTCTCAACCCATAAACACCAAGGAGAAAGTAAAAGGTCAGAAGGGAATTCTGTTGGAACTGGGTGATGGAAGAGCACAAATCCACCCCTGCTTCTGGCACGAGAAGTAGCAGAGGCACAGGCAGCTGCAGCAGCTGCCATGTGGCTGCCTCTGGAGCTCCTGGCCTACAGATTATAGGGGGATTCAGATACCGTTCAAAGGGTAATCACTCCTGCTTTGACCTGCTTGGATCTGGGTCACAGTCTTGGGTGGTGGTCCTGGGGTGTGTGGCCAGGGTACTAAAGCTTGTGGTGGCTGTAGAGAGGGCGCTCTCCTCATAGTCCTGACAACAACTCTGACAACAACTGTGAAAACCCCAGTGATTTGGGACACAGCTCTTTCTACTCTGGAAGCAGAGTTCTATTTGGCAAAGAGCTCAAAAGTCAAGTAATTGGCTGGCAAGATGAGCAAGTAGAGGAAGAGAAATCAGACCATAGAATCCTTTTTTGGGTACAAAAAGGATAAAAACAAGGAGCCAGAAGAAGACAAAGAAGTCAAAAATTCTGCACCAAAAGTTTTCAAAAAAAATATAAATTTGTCACAGGCCATGGAGGAGCTCAAGAAGGATTTTGAAAATCAAGCAAGAGAAGTGGTGGAAAAATTGAGAAGAGAAATGAGAATGATGCAAGAAAATAATGAAAAGTGAGTCAATAGCCTGCTAAAGGAGACCCAAAAATGCTGAAGAAAATAACACCTTAAAAATAGACTAACTCAAATGGCAAAAGAGGCCAAAAAAGTCATTGAGGAGAGGAATGCCTTAAAAAGCTGAATTGCCCAGATGTAAAAGGAATTTCAAAAGCTCACTGAAGAGAATAACTCCTTCAAAATAAGATGGGAACAAATAGAAGTTAATGACTTTATGAGAAATCACGATACTATAAAATAAAATCAAACAAATGAAAAAATAGAAAGCAATGTGAAATATTTCATTGGAAAAATCACTGACCTGGAAAATAGATCCAGGAGAGATAATTTAAAAAGTATTGGGCTACACGAAAGCCATGATCTAAAACAAAGGCTAGACATCATCTTTTAAGAAATTATCAAGCAAAATTGCCGTGATATTCTAGAACCATAGGGCAAAATAGAAATCAAAAGAATTCACCAATCACCTCTTGAAAAAGATTTCCCCCCCCCCCAAACTCCTAGGAATGTTATATCCAAATTCCAGAGTTCACAGGTCAAGGAAAAAATACTGCAAGCAGTCAGGAAGAAACTACTTGAGTATCATGGAAACACAATCAGGATAACACAAGATCTAGCTGCTTCTATGGTAAGGGATGGAATGGCCTTGGAATATGATATTCTGGAGGTCAAAGAGGCTAGGATTAAAACCAAGAATCACCTACCCAGCAATACTGAGTATAATGCTTCAGGGGAAAATATGGTCATTCAATGAAATAGAGGATTTTCAAGCATGTCTGATGAAAAACCAGCGCTGAAGAGAAAATTTGACTTTCAAATACAAGAAGCAAGAGAAACATGAGAAGGTAAACAGGAAAAAAGCATAAAGAACTTATTAAAGTTGAAATATTTACATTCCTTCATGGAAAAACAATAATTATAACTCATGAGACTTTACTCCATATGAGGATAGTTGACAGGAATATGTATGTATAGATTTATACATACATATATATGTATGTATGGGAGGGTGTATGTGTGTATAAATATATATGTCAGTGTGTGTGTATTTGTGTGCATGTATACATAGAGGGCACAAGATGAGTTAAATACGAAAGGATGAAATCTAAAAAATAAAATTAATAGGTGAGAGGAATATATTGGGAGAAGGAGAAAGGGAGAGATAGAATTGGGTAAATTATCTCATATAAAAAGGCAAGAGAAAACTGTTACAATGGAGGGGAAGACCAGGAAGGCAAAAGAACATGAATCAACTTTACTCTCATTGAATTTAGCTTAAGGATGGAATAACATATGCACTCAATTGGGCATCTTACCCTACAGAAAAATAGGGAAGTAGGGGATAAGAGAGGGGCTGATAAAAGGGAGGGCAGATTGGGGGAGAAGGTTGTTAGAAGTAGACATTTTTGAAAAGGGACAGGGTCAAAGGAGAAAATAGACTTAAGTGAGGGGCAGGATAGGATGGAGGGAAATAGAGTTGGTCTCTCACAATGTAACTACCATGGAAATGTTTTGTGTAACCACACATGTACAACCTATATTGAATTGCTTGTCTTCCCAGTGGGTGGGTGAGGAGGGAAGAAGGGAAAGAATCTGGAAATCAAAATTTTGAAAGCAAATGTTAAAAAAAAAAGTGTTTTTTACATGTGACTGGGAAATAAGATATATAGGCACTGGGGTATAGAAATTCATCTTTCCCTACTAGAAAGTTAGTGGGAGATGGAGGAGGATAAAAGAAAAAATATATTGGGGGAAAGGGTATTCAGTAGACTCGTTATCTTGGTGTGAAGGGGGGGGTAAGGGAAAGATGGGAAGAAAAATTTGTAATTCTAAATCTTGTGGAAATGAATGTTGAAAACTAAAAATAAATAAATAAATTGAAATACTAACCAAAAAAATCATATCTGGGCTCTTTTTTGCTAATGGTTTTTGGATAGCTCAGTGATTCTCAAATTTTCTCTCCTCAATCTATTTTTCACGTCAGTTGTTTTTCTATGAGACATTTCACATTTCTATCTCTTTTTATTAATCTTTTGGCTTCATTACAATATTTCTTCTTGTTTCATGGAGAAATTAGCTTCTATTTGGTCCATTCCAAAATTCAGAGAGTTTATTGCTTAGACAAGATTTTGTACCTCTTGTGACAAGTTGTTAATGCCCTTTTCAATTCTATCTTCTCTAGCTATTATTAAAAAAAAAAAAAGCTCCACCCTGGACCTCTCATTTAATTTGTAAAAAAAACATATTTCAAGAGTCCAGAAAGGAAGAATTCAGGTACCAAGGAGTCATGGTGAGGATCACACACGATTTAGTAGCTGCCACTAAAATGAAAAGGAAAGCATGAAATGCAATATTCCATAAAGCAAAGGACATAGACTTAAAAGTAAGAATTTACTAAGCGCAACTGAATGCAATGATATAGAGGGAGAAAATGTATCCTTAATGAAATAAACGATTCTAAGCATTCCTAATGAAAAGACTGAGGCTACATAGAAACTTTGAAATGAAAGCATAAGAGGTAAGAGAAACACAAAAAAGAGAACAAATCATAAGGGACTATATAAGGATACAACCGCTTACATTCTAATATGAGGATATCATACCTGTACCTTCCCTGAACCCTATTATCACCAGGGGTTATTGAGAGAGTCTAATTAGACATAGGGTCTGGGTGTAATTCTGTTATGTTTGGATATCTCAAAGGTAGAATGGAAAAGGTGGGAAAGAGGAATGTACTGGGAAAGAGAAGAGAGAGGAAAAATGGGGAACATTATCTGCTGAAAAGCCTTGATGATGCAGAGTGACAGAGCTGCAGGTTCCCTTTAGGTCTGGGATTCCTGTCCTAGTTATTACTCCTCTGACTTCATACTGATCTGGAGCCTGGAATCAAGACTCTACTCTGCACTAGGGGTCAACTTCTTGGTCAGTCCTAGAAAAGGTCCCCTTCTCATTCCACCCTGGATCTATGACCCAGAAATGAGGAGTGAACCACAGAGCTGCCAGTTGGTCACTGTTCCTGGGCTCTCCACAAACTTAGATCTCTCTGTGTTACATCTGGGATCTCTTCTTGCCCTGGTTTATACCCTCTCCTTGTACAAGACAGTTTCATTGGCCATGCCCTGGCCAGATCACATCCCATGTCCATAGACCTCTATTTGACTCTCTTTGCTAATCTGGGCTAGAAAAAATGACTCACTACAATTTTTAATTGGGTTTTCAGATCAGGATTCAATCTGGTGTGTTTTCTAGGAATATTTGGAAGCATCGGGCAAGGGGTGCTTGTGGCAAGGAGTTTACCATATTTCCTGCTTTTCTGTCATTTTGGCTCTACTGAAAATGGCTAATATTCAGAATCCCACTTGCCCCTTAGGTCTAGGACACACTTCTCTATATTCCAAGAGATACTTTCTTCCTGCCTTGGCTTGTAACAATTTACGGAATAAAGTCTTTTACTGAATTATATTCTAAATTGTAAACAGTGTGTGTTCTTTCTAGGGTAATTCTAGTTCAGAAGTAGGACGTCTTAAATAGGAAAAGATAAGGAAAAACTGAGGACTGTTCAGTTCCCCTATTCTCTTCTCTGCTTCCTAGTGCCATATTTAAGTAAGTAAGGTTACTTTTAAGTCTATGTAAGCAGGCTTAGGAAAGTGGCTACAAAGGGACTCCATAACACTGTGGAGTTTAGACCTTCCATTCATATGTATGTTTTCCCCCAGACTGTATTTTAGTTTTATCAACACATTTTTTCTTTAATAGTGAGTTTTTGCCCCCAACAGTTGAGCTATTGTCCTCATTTGCGGACCTAACCTGGTCCGCAGCTCAATTTCTCTATTTCTTAACCAGCGCTAAGTTGTTTTGATGCTTATTGATTTGTAGTATAGTTTGACATCTTCTTTGATTCCTTTGATATTCTTGGTTTTTTGTTCTTCCAGATGAATGTTAGTTTTTTCTAGCTATATAAAGCAGTCTTTTAGTAGTATGATTGGTATGGAATTAGTGAATTCCAGTAAATAAATTAATTTAGTTTCTATTGTCATTTTTTATCATATTGGCTCAGTCTACCCATGCACAATTATTTTTTCCTCAGTTATTTAGATCTGCCTTTATTTGTATAAAGAGTGTTTATATAGTTCCTATAAATTGTGTTTATATAGTTCTTATGTATGTATTGTTAGGTAGACTCCTAAGTATTTTATACTGACTGCAGTTATTTTAAATGGAATTTCTCTTTCTCTATCTAAGAATATCTCTCCCAGATGGATTTTGTTGGTAACATACAGAAATGCTGATGATTTGTTCGCATTCATATTATACCTTCTAACACTGAAATTGTTTTGATTAGTTTTTCAGTTAACTTTGTGGGGTTTTAAAAATAAGCTGCTGTATCATCTGCAAAAGAGATAGTTTTGTTTCCTCATTGGCTAAGCTTAGTCTTCAATTAATAATTAATAGACATCCTTTGCTTCCCTCTTGATCACACTGGAAAGGCTTCTAGATTGTTCTCACTTCAGATAATGCTGGTTCTTGATTTTAGATAAATACTACTTATTATTTTATAGGAAAGTTCCATTTATTCCTGTACTGTCTAGTGTTTTTAATAGGAATAGATTTGTATTTTGTCAAAAGCTTTTTTTGTACCTATTGAAATAATAACCTTATTTTTGCTGTTTTGTTATTAATATGATGTCATGTTTACAGTTTTCCTAATATTGAACTAGTCCTATATTCCTGGCACAAATCTAGCCTAGTTAGAGTATATATGATTTTCATTATAGCATATTGCTGTCATCCTCAAACTAGCATTTTATTTAATTTTTTTTGCACCAGTATTCAATAGGGAAATTGAGCTATAGTTTACTTTCTCTATGGACCATTTTTTTAAAAAATTGATTTACTTTTGGTAATTCACTTTTAGTAAAAAAATTGTTTACTTTTAGTTTACAAGATTCAGTTCCACAGTCCCTTGAGTTTCAAATTTTCTCCCCTCCTTCCAGCCCCCCTCCATGGCAGCATGCAATCAAGTATAGGATCGGCAAATACTTTCACATTGGACATTAGTCTGGTTGAATAGAAGGGTTGTAGCTGATGGAATGAACAGTAGGAAAGAGGAAACAAAACCAAACATGGAAAGGAAAGAGAGCATGTAGGTTGTTTCACTCTGCATTTAAACACTGATCTTTCTAGATCTTTCTCTGAATGGAGAAATCCCTTTCCATCCCGAGTCTTTTAGAGTTGTCTGATAACCTTACATCTTGCATTGCTGAGAAGAGTCCAGTTTATCAAAGTTGGCCATCACACATACAATGTGTCTGTGATTGTGTACGTATTTTTCCTGGTTCTGCTCTTCTCACTTAGCATCAATGTGTATAAGACTCTCCAGGTAAACATGAAGTCCATCTGCTCCTCAGTTCTTATAGCACAATAGTATTCCATTACATTCATATACTACAACTTGTTTAGCCATTCCTCAATTGATGGACATCCCCTTAATTTCCAATTTTTTGCCACCACAAAGAGAGTGGCAATAAATATTTTTGTACATATAGATCTTCCTCCCGCTTCTAAGATCTCTTTGGGATACAACCCCAAAAGTGGTATTACTGGATCAAAGAGTATACAATTATTTATAGCCCTTTGGGCATAGTTCCAGATTGCTCTCCAGAATGGTTGAATCAGTTCACAACTCTACCAACAATACATTAGTGTTCTAATTTTTCCACATCCTCTCCAGTATTCATCATTTTCCCGTTTTGTCATCTTAACTAATCTGACTGGTGAGATGTGATACCTCAGAGTTGTTTGGATTTGCATTTCTTTAATCAATAGTGATTTAGAGTATTTTTTCATATGCTTATAGATATCTTTAATTTCTCCCTCTGAAAATTGCCTGTTCATATCTTTTGACCATTTATCAATTGGGTAATGACTTGTATTCTTATAAATTTGACTCAATTCCCTGTATATTTTAGAAATGAGGCCTTTTTCAGAGACACTGGTTGTAAAAATTCTTTCCCAGTTTCCCATTTCTCTCTAAATCTTGGTTCCATTGGCTTTGTTTATACAGAAACTTTTCAATTTAGTGTAAACAAGATTATCCATTTTGCATTTTATAATGCTCTCTAACTCTTGTTTGGTCATAATGTCTTCCCTACTCCATAAATCCAACAGATAAACTATTCCTTGCTTCCCCAGATTGTTTATAGTACCAGCCTTTATACCTAGATTGTGCACCCATTTAGAAAAGATTTTGGTATATGGCATTAGATAATGGTCTATGCCCAGTTTCTGCCATACTATATTCTAGTTTTCCCAGCAGTTTTTGTCAAACAGTGAGTTCTTATCCCCCAAACTGGGGTCTTTGGGTTTATCAAACAGTAGATTACTATAGTCATTGACTATTGAGTCTTTCATAACCAATCTATTCCATTGATACACCACTTTATTCCTCAGACATTACCAAGTAGTTTTAATGACTGCTGCTTTATAATACAGAGTAAAATCTGGTATGGCTAGGCCACCTTCTCTAGCATTTCTTTTCATTAATTGCCATGATATTCTGGACCTTTTGTTCTTCCAAATGAATTGTTACTATTTTTTCTAGCTCTGTAAAGTAATTTTTTGGTAGATTGATTGGTATGGCACTAAATATGGAATTTAATTTAGGTAAAATTGTCATTTTTATTATATTAGCTCGACCCAGCCATGAGCAATTGATGTTTTCCTATTAGTTAGATCTGATTTTATTTGTGTGAAAAGTGTTTTGTAGTTGTGTTCATATAGGTCCTGGGTTTGTTTTGGCAGGTAGATTCCCAA
>JAQQSW010016557.1:0-11646 GCA_028646575.1 Pseudocheirus occidentalis | reverse complement strand
AAAAAAAAAAGAATGACCAAAAGAAAGATCATACAAAAATACGGAAAAGCCTATATGAAAAGACGCATTTGGAATAAAGCAAAAGTAGGAGACCCACATACTAACTTGTTTGTTATTATTCAATCCTTTTCAGTTGTGTCCAACTCTTTATAACCCAATTTGGGTTTTCCTGGCAATAACATTGGAGTGATTTGCCATTTCCTTCTCCATTTTACAGATGAAGAAACTGAGGCAAGCAAGGTTAAGTGACTTGCCCAGGGTTACACAGCTGGTAAGTTTCTGAGGCCAGATTTGAACTCTGGAAGATGAGTCTTCCTGACTCCTGAGTCCAGCTCTCTATCCTCTTTGCCACCAGCTGCTCTTTATACCAACTAAAGCTATGTAAAGAAATAGTCATGTATTTCAATTTACAGTTCTAAGGATCAGAAGATGTCACAGTGTTAGTTATTAACTGACAACTGGCATGTGTGTACAATTTATTTTTTTATTGTTGGCCCATTCTCCCTCTCCCTCTAATGTTCAGTCTCTCCCTATCTATGGATTCCTTCTCTATTGCCTAAACATGCCCAGACTTCTCCTACCCTTAAAAACCCTCATTAGAACCTGCTACACCCTGTTCTGTATTTCTCTTCACTTTTCACAGTCCAATGGTACTGGTTGCCTCCACTTTCCTCCTCATTCACTCCTCACTGCTTGGCAATCTGACTTCAGACCTCATGGCTCTACTGTTCTCTATAGAGTTACCAATGATCTCTTAATTGTTGAACATGATGATCTTTTTTCAGGCCTTCCTAATTCCTCTAGAGCAGTGGTTCTCAACCTTCCTAATGCCACAACCTTTTAATACTCATATGTGGGCGTATCTGCATGTGGGCAGACCCGCCTGGAGACCCACAGAGGAGGGGTGTCTCAGTTCCTAAGACCATTGGAAATATGTGTTTTCCAATGGTCTTAGGTGACCCCTGTGACCCCTGTGAAAGGGTTGTTTGACCCCCAATGGGGTCACAACCCACAGGTTGAGAACCACTGCTCTAGACCTCTCTATAGCCTATCTATATACTATATAGTTATATCTATCTATATGTACATATCTATATCAAGTGCACCTTCACAACATATTTCACATTGAGCTCCTTTTGTCCATTGCCGTGGCCACCAGAATGATTCAGGTCCTAATCACCTCTCACCTGGATCACTGCAATAGTCTCTTCATTGGTCTCCCCACTTCCAAGTTCTCTCTACACAATGCAATCCACCCTCTACACACAGCTGCCAGATGTGATGTTATGAAAGCCCAGGAGTCACTACTCTACTCCCTGGCTCAAAAAGCTCTTAGTGGCTCCCTATTGCCTTTGGGATCAAATACAGATCTACCCAACCTGACTCCAACCTACCTTTCCAGTGGAATTTCATATCACTCCTTTTAGATGCCCAATATGATCCAGCCAAACTGGAACCTCACACAAAACACAACAGTCCACCTCCCACCTCCATGTCTTTGCACAGTCTGTTAACTATGCCCGGAATGCATTCCTTCCTTACCTCCACCTCTGGAAAATCCCTGACTTGCTTTCAGAGCTCAGTTCAAACATCGCCTCCTATAGGAGGCCTTGGCTAATAGCCCCCACAGCAGCTAGCACCTCCCCTTCCAGTACCAAAATTGCTCTCTACTTACTTTGTGAATTCTTACAGGTGAGCAAGTTATCTTCCTTGGCAGAATGCTACTTCTCAAAGGCAGGGATTGTTTCATTTTTTTGTTCACCCCGACTCCGGCATTTATGCCTAGAATAAAATCTAAACAGTATTTACTAATTGATGATATATTCTGGATCTATTTACCTATATAGGTTATTTTCCTCTAGTAGAACAGAGTCCATGATGGCAAGAACTGTTTTGTGTTTGTCTGTATCCTCAATGGTTGGTATATCATAGGTGCTGAGGCAGACAGGGTCATGCATTATATGCTTGGTCCCACTTTAACCACTGCACAAGGAAGACTAAGGTAGGAAAAATTAAATTGAGCGGGTAAGCTCATTTAGCAAATTGCAGGCAAGCTGAGGTCAAAAAACTGAGTCCACGGGGTGGCTAGGTGGCACAGTCAATAGAGCACCAGCCTTGGAGTCAGAAGGACCTGAGTTCAAATCCGGCCTCAGACACTCTACCCAAAAACTAGCTGTGTGACCTTGGGCAAGTCACTTAACCCCAATTGCCCTCCAAAAAAATTTTAAAAAAATGAAAAAAAAAACTGAGTCCAGATGCCTAGAAATTATTTAGTCTGATCCCTCACAATATCTTGGTCGAGCCCCCTAAAGACTATGACAACTACAAGATAGAAACATTCCCTGATTTCTTTCAAAATAATAGATGGACAAGTAAGAGAAATTACATGAAGAGTTTTATAAAACCTGAGCATTAGTTTCAACCAGTACCATCTGTAATTGGGAATGGGCATCCTCTGGGCTTTAGAGGACAGAGGGGAAATAAGGAGCTGCCTGACTGAAATGGTGATAGGGGCAGAAAATTAGGACAGAAATGATGGTTGAAATCAGAGTAGGGACAGAAAACTGAACACTTATGAATTCCCCCAGTCCATCAGATTCTTCTTAAAAACAAATCATTATTACAGTGACTCCCAGTCCTTGTTTTAGGATATACTAACATGTCACTTGTCTCAAAGGATACCAAAAAAAAATCTTAAACATTTCCATTTGTATTCATTTTATTTTTGCTTAGGGTTTTTTTTTTTTGGACAGGCAATTGGGGTTAAGTGACTTTCACAGGGTCACATAGCTAGTAATTCTTTTAAAAACTAGGTAATTCAGTACTTTTTAAAAGGTGTCAGCTACAGCAGAATATTTTTTTAAATAATTCTAGAAAAATTGGGGGCTAAGTGCTACTGAATTGAGTGACAGAACAGATAGCCATAAAGCAGTGAACAGAGAGTTGGGCCTGAAGTCAGCAAGATCTCAGCTAAAATCTGGCCTCAGACACTTACTAGCTGTGTGCCTGGGAGCAAATCACTCTGGTTGAGATCTTGGCTTTAATCTTGGTTGTATGAACTTGTTTTAGTCATCTAACCCTGGTGATTACACAAGATAAAATAGGTAACTAAGTACCCAGAAAAGTTTTTTGGCAAGAACAAAATCAATGCAACTATGATTGACAGCTATAGCTGAAGAAAAATCTTTAGTTCCAAAATCTCTGATAAGAGCCTGATATCCTAGATGTTTAAGGACCCAACACAATATGTAAAACCAAAAGTCATTCCCTCAACAGATGATGTTCAAAGGATATAAACAGTTCTCCAAAGAAAAATTGCAAACCTTTAAGAATATGAAAGATTTCTTCAAGTCACCAATAAAAGAAAGAAAATTGAGTCACTCAGTCCTTCAGAGCCTCAGTCTTTCTCCTCTGTGAAATGAGAATAATAATCACTCCCTGCCTCACAGGGTTGTTATGAGGCAAGCTTAAATTGCTATAGAAACATTACATGTTATCATCATAATTTTGCATTGGCTGAGATCCCAATGCATATGCAACACTGCATTAGGTGCATAGACACAGAAGCAACTTTAAAAGTATGTTCCCTGTCCCAAAGGGCTCAGGTCTAAGAGGGATATATTGACATGAATACACAAAGAACCAAAGGGGATTTAATAACAAACAGACATCCAAAGTAGGATCTTGTTAAACACTCAAGACTAAGGACATATAACTGGGCCCCAGGGAGACTACATTAGACAGATCAAGTTAACACAACAGGTAGTCTTTACAAAAACACACAGTGAGGCGATCTGGAATCACCTTCTTCAGCCTAGAAACTCCAAATCTGAGGAAGAATATCTCAACCAAATAAGAACCTAAGCCTTGTTCTGGAAGTGCAGGCCTGATGTTCAGGGGAACAAGGCTATGTCATAAGGGACACTTTTAAGTTTAATCTGCATTATTAACACCTTCTTAAGTTTAAATACTTTCCTAAGTCTAGACAATCAACAAAGCAATAAGTCAAGCCCTGATTTAGATTTCTGAAGTACTAAAAATTTAACAATCAGCTCCCCAGCTGGCTCCAGCACATCTCTGTATAAACATGCCCATTATTCCTATAAGAAGACTGGGTAAAATAAACAAGATCTTAGATGTTTCACAAGGAATTTGACAGTGTGATGGCACAGTATTTCCTGATCATGAACCCACAAACATCATAGCGTGGACTTTGTACACAGTAATTCAGCAATTTTTTGTATAATGTATAATAGTACAGTTAGAAAAAGAAGAAAAAGTGGACCAGACTATAGAATGTCACATAAATATTGTCAGACATGGCCTAGGGGTTGACTTGGTTTCACTACAAAACTGTTTTTCTTTTTCTTTTAATTTTTGTCACAAGGGCAGACTTGCTGGGGGAAGGGGAGGTTTGGGAGAGTAAAAGAGATAAAATCAGGCATAAATGTGACATAAAAACAAAGACACCAATAAAATAAAAAAGGACTTCTGGGTGGGCAGAAAAATGGGTTTAGGCCAGCATCTTATACCATATGCCATAAAAAGTTCCAACTGGACCTAAACAGGAAAAGTCACATTAAAAATTGTTTTTAAAAATAGATGAGAATAGAAGGCCTTTCATATTTCATACTTTTTCATGAGTATAGTTAGGAGAAGAAATCTCAACCAAACAAGAGATAAAGGAGATTATAAAAGAAAACACAGACAACCTCAACTATATAAAAGTAAAGAGCTTTTGCATGAATAGAAAAGAAGGAAAACTGGAAGTTGGGGAAAAGAACTTGATAACAAATATCTCAGATAAAAGTCTGATAACTAAGATATATAGAAAACAAAGAGCCAGGGCGGCTAGGTGGCGCAGTGAATAGAGCACCGGCCCTGGAGTCAGGAGTACCTGAGTTCAAATCCGGCCTCAGACACTTAACACAAAAAACTAGCCGTGTGACCTTGGGCAAGTCGCTTAACCCCAACCTGCCCTCCAAAAAGCAAAACAAAACAAAAAAAAAACAAAAAAAAAACAAAGAGCCATTCTTCAATAGGTAAGTGGTCAAAAAACCAGTTTTCTAAAGAAATACAACCTAGCAATAACAATATGAAGACACTTCAAATCACTAATAAGAGAGATGGAAGTTAAACAACTCTGAGATGTTACCTCATATTCATCGAATTAGCAAAGACAACATGAGATGAAAATAGTCAATGTCAGAAGGGTTATGAAAAGTCATGTACAACAATATACTGTTGGTAGAGTTGCAAATTAATCCAACCATTCTCAAAATCAACTTGGAAATATGTCCCCCAAAAGTTACTACTCTTTGATTCAATGATCTCACTACTGGGCACATAATCCAAGGAGGTAGGCACCAGAGAGAAGGACCTCATACATAACTAGGATTCACAGCAGCACTTAGATGTTAAACTGAAAGAGACCTAAAAGAGCAGTTAGCCCAACTCTCTCATTCTACTGATGAGGAGCTGGGGTCCAGCAGAGGTTAAATGACTTGTCTGTGGTTAAATAGCTGAGCTGGGATTGTTTGGGAGTAGCAAAAGGCTGGATACAAGAGAGATACCTATTCATTAGGAAATGGCTGAACACACTGTAGTATATGAATGTGATGGAATATTAATTATTTTTCCATAAGGAAGACTCATCTTTATGTGTTCAAATCTGGCCTCAGACACTTACTGTAGTTATGTGATCCTAGGCAAGTCCCTTAAACCCTGGTTTGCCTCAGTTTCCTCATCTGTCAAATAAGCTAGAGAAGGAAATAGCAAACCACTCCAGTACCTGTACCAACTCCAAACAGGGTCATGAAGAGTCAGAATGACTGAACAACAACAAAAAACATAAAAAATTACAAATTATAAAGAATTCAGGGCAACCTAGAAGGACTTGCATGAAATGATATAGAACAGAACAATATACACACAATGACTGAAACAATATAACTGAAAAACAACTCTAAAGGACAATAAAAATCAGTTCAAATACAAGGATCACTGAGAGGTGATCGTTGGTCTGAATGCAATGGAATATTTTTTAAGTACCCTAAGAAACAAGGGCTACAACGGATGCAGAGAATCTCGGGAAGATTCTTATGAACTGCAGGACAAGGAGAAGAACTGACATAAGGACCATAATAATGTAAAGAGAAACAACTAGAGACCACAGAACACCTGATCAAGGCAGTACCCAATTACAACTTCCAAGGACAATGAAGAAAACTTGCTTCCCTCCCCTGGGAAAGAAGAAATGCCCTTGTGTTTCCACTTTCCCCTGGGAAAGAAGAAATGGCCTAGAGGTACAGAAGGAGACTTATGTTTTCAGACAAGGCCAATGTTTGAGTTTATTTCACTTGACTATACTTGGTATCAAGGAAGGCTTCCAACGGAAGTGGGGAGGAGGAAATGCCAACTAAAAAAATATTCTAACTATAAAGAGCATCAATAAAACATTAAAATACATAGAAAATACATAGAAAACAAAAAAGATTAAAAAGGGGCAAAGGGCAATCTTGTTACTACTATGTTAAATTTAATATACGCTTTTTTTCAAAACAACATATATGCAATATGTTTACAATTTTATATACAATCCTATTTTATATTCTTTGTATATTGAAATGTTAGTAGATATTTAAGTTCACAAGAAAAGCAGAAAATTTTAAAAATTAAAAAAAATAAAATCAGGGGAGTGGATCTCTACAATTCCTTCCAGCTCCAACTACGTGTTGGGGGGGGGAGAGATCACCTATCATAAGGTAGTAAATCTAGAAGGAACCTCAGAAATCATGCAGCCCAAACTCTGCCCCTGCCCCCCCCCCCCGCCCTTGACAGATGGTCTTGGGAGAATGTATGAGATACTAAGCATCAGCATCAGAATTTGAATCCAGGAACTCAGACTCCAGAGTTAGAACTCTTTCCACTGGACCACACTGCCCTAGAACATACTTCTTTCTTCTTGGCAGAAAGTTAGTGGATTACAGGAGTGAAATGCTGCCTACCTATGGAAAGGTTTTGCTTAACAGTTGGGTGGGGTTTTTTTGGGTCAAAGTAAGGCTACCTTGTGGAGGGAAACCATTGGTATAAAAAACAAAAGACATCAATAAAACTCTAATTTTTAAGGCATTACTGCCCCCATGCCTGAAAATAATTTTTTAAACCCTGTTTTTAACATTACTTATCCTTTTAGAGATCTATATATTTAAAACACACACGCATTCACACACACACACTCACGCATATACACACATACACACTCATACATATACATACACATTTCTGCCTCCTCCTCCTCCTCCTCCTCCTCCTCCTCCTCCTAGGCAGAGAATACAGCAAGTGTGAACTTACTACAGGCTAGCCTTCGGGAACTGGCAGATCAAGTGACTTAGAGACATAGCTAGGGAAAGGCAACCCCCTCCCCCTACATCCCTACCCTCTTCAAAGGACTCCAGGCTCAGGGACTGCTAGGTGTGGTCCTGCCCTTGTGTTTCCACTAGGCCCCCAACATCCAGCTTCAATTTCAGCTGCTGCCAAAATAATCACAAGACACTAAGTGGAGAGAGAGGGAGATGGCCAGCCAGCATCCAGATCACAGGAGCCGAGCCTCTGGGGCAAACAACCCTATTTCTATCCTGTGCCTGGCAGGAACACATCTCTGAGGCCCTTGGAGCCTGCATCTGTTCTCAGTGGTAGGAAAGGGCTCCAACAGGGAGACACGAAAGGGGGGTGGAGTGAAGGGGGGAGGAGGGACAGTCATGGAGCAGGAGGGCCTTAAAGGAGTTGGTTACCTGCCCTGTCTGAAGGAGAAACTGGCCAATGAATAAGACAGAAGTGCTTCCCACTGGTTTTTGCCCCTTTCACTTCCTCTGGCCTTACTCACAAAGGAAAGGCTGAATGACTGGGAGAGAATATCTGATCCAACCCCTTCATTGTCCAGATGAGGAAACTGAGGCCCCAAGGGGGAAAGGGACTGGCCTAGCAGATCAGTATCAGAGCTAGGACTCCTAACTCCCAGTGTCCCACGGCCAGCTAGGGATGTTGCCGGCTGAATGTCAAGCTGAAGCCAGTCCCCTGGCTGACCTTCCTGGACATGCTCACTTGCCAGGGGCCCCTATCCAGATAGGATGCCCTCTGATCCTTGCCATCTGCTCTCCAAAATAACACTCCTGCCTAGAGAGTCTGACTCTAGCAGCAGCTGATAGGGGTTGTTTCTTTTAATGAATGACTTTTTTGTTAATGAGAGGAAAAGGGAGAAAAAAAAAAAGCATTGGCAGAAAATTATCCTGGAGAGTCCCATGTTTCCTGTGGATGACCTCACTTCCCAAGAAGTCCTCACTGAAAATGGGTGGCCTCACCCATCTGCACTTGATATACCACCTGTCACACCGACAGCCATTTGGGGGGTAGGGGAAGAGCAGGGTCCAGAGCTCTGAGTTCTTCCATGGGAGTATACTCCTTCCACCAAGCAGTCTGGGATTCATTTTCAATTTCAGAGCATTTGTAAGTTGCCTAGGGCACTAAAAAGGTTAAGTGACTGGTCCTGGGGTTACACAGCTAGTATGAGTCAGAGACACGAGATTTAAGCCCAGGTCATCCAGCCCCCAAGGCCCATCCCCCACAACCTCTATGCCAGCGGTTCTCAACCTGTGGGTTATGTTCAATTTATAACAATGAAAATACATCCTACACATGAAATATTTAAATTACAATTCATAACAGTAGCAAAATTACAGTTATGAAGCAGAAACAAAAATAATTTTATGGTTGGGGGGTCACCACAACATGAAGAACTGGATTAAAGGGTCGCGGCATGAGGAAGGTTGAGAACCATTGCTCTATGACCAACCTTTCTGCTATTCTGCCCTTTTGGTTTCTTACTTGTTTCTCTCCCTTGTTGTCTCATCAAGTGAGGGGTTTTCTTGTAAGGTGCTCCTTTTAAAATCGATTTGGTAGTTGTTTTGTATTTGTTTTCCCGCGTATATGTCAGTTGTTTTGTATTTGTTTTCCCGCGTATATGTCATTTTCCACCAACAGAACTTCAGTCAGGCACTATATCTTTTTTTTTAATCTTTCTACAAATTTCTCTGAAAAGTTTGAGCATCCAAGGTACATAAACAACAAATATGTGTGTATGTATGTATACATAAATATATACATATCTATTGTAGCATGTCCACCCCAAGGCCCTTTCCCAGGACCACCATTTTCCATATCCAGACTCTTCTCCCCTTTCCCAGCATTGCCTTCCCCTTTTCCTGCTCCTCTATATGTGTTGTCTTCTCTTACTAGAAAGTAAGTTTCTTGAGGACAGGGACTGTCTCATTTACTTTTATTTCTGTCTCCAAAGCTTGGCAGAGTAGCCAGCATATAGTAAATGCTTAAAAATGTTTTTTGATTGATTTTTTCCTCACTAGAACATAAGCTATAAGAACATAAGACGATGGCAATTGCTTCATTTTTGTTTCTGTATCCCTGGCATGGTGCCTGACACAGAGAGAACACTTCATCAATGTGTGCTGAACCAATGAATGGGAAAGGCTAGGGACCACACACCTAGTTTTACAAATGGGGAAACTGAGGCATGGGAAACGGAAGGAAAGCACTACCAAGGACACAAGTAACAAGAACCCTGCCCAATTCCTACTCTTTGCCTCCAGACAGCAATCTTGTTTTCCTCTTTGATTACTTTTTTACTGCATCACTATTGGACTTCAGGTAACAGGTCTTCTCCGTCCTTTTCCTCTCTGCCCCACACAGGGTGGCTATAACTCCAACAACATTCAAGCAGCATAGCTATCCTTTCCTCGTTGCAGTTTCAATGTATCTTGGGTCAGAACAAGAAATTAAATGGGAATTTGGGGGGAGTTTGCAAAAGCCACAGAGGACACATGAAGGCCAGCAGACAACACAGAAACAGGTTAGAAATTCGGAAATGCATAAAATATAGGTATAGTATTATATAATATCAGCATGTTTTCTCTTTTAATACCATAATAATTCAGACTTCCTCTTTGTTACAAAGGGAAGGCCAAAACATTTTATGCAGATTTTCCAGATCATGCCCATAACCCCCACAATATGGAAGAGATAATTGTATGTGTGTGTATGTATGTACACATATACATATATACCCATACAATACACATATATTTTTATATACACACACATATATGTGTATATATATATATAATTTGATCCTCACAACAACTCTGAGAAGTAGGTGCTGTTGTTATCCCTATTTTACAGATAGGGAAACTGAGGTAGATAGAGGTTACATGACTCACCCAGGGTCACAAAACTAAGAAATGTCTGAGGCTGGATTTGAACTTGGGACTTTATAAAAAAACCAACATAGCAGAGTGCATAAGAGTCCAGCCTGAGTCAGAAAGGCCTAGGTTCAATTCCATGTCTCATACATCCTAGCTGTGTGACTCTAGGCAAGCCCTGAAGACTTCACAGTTGCAGAAGACCAATGGTGAGGATAATGAGTAGCATATCCAAATGGGTGGGAGGAGGTCAGGACACTAATGGCTATAGAGTCCAACTCCCTGATTTTACAGATGGAAAACTGAGGCCCAAGGAGGTTAAGTGACCTGCCTGGGTCTCCCATAGGACCCTAGATCTGGAGTGAGAAACTTCAAGAGCCAGTTATTCTCACCCTCTAGGGATTTTTTTCTCCCGAGCCCTGCCTTTTACAGAAGAGAAATTGAAACCTAGAATATTCAAGAGACTTGTCCAAAGGCTTACATGGAGCCCAGAACTAGAGTTGGAAGGGGCCCCCAGAGGCCAGCTAATCCAACTCCCTCATTTGACAGAGGAAGAAACTCAACTCAGAAAGGGACTTCCAGAGGTGACACAAGTGGTCAGTTTCAGAGGCAAGATCTGAACCCAGCCAGGCCTTCTACCTCCTGAGCCAATGTGCTGTCTACTGTCCCACTATAATACTTCTCAGACTGAAAGAAAGACAGCTTTTCTTCCCTTCCTTCCCCCGAATTTCATAACTTCAGAACATCTCTTTTCAGACACAGGCTGAGTACTGGAACAGTCTTCCCCTGGATCCAGAATAATTTTGTATGGAGTTGGTGGCTTTCCTCTCCTACCCCCGCGACCCCCACCCCCAGCATCCACTCATTTCCTATACCTCGCTAATAGGTAGGAGTTGGAAGAGTCAAAGAATGCAGCTCTATAGGTGCCCACGTGTCCCATGTGCACGGGACAGTCAGCCCAAACTGAGTAGCTATTCACCCTATCTTGTCCCATCCTGGCCCATTCCCCTTCCCCCTTCCTGCAAAAAAACCCCAATCACCATCCCCTCCATCATGAGTCAGACCTGGGACCAGGCCATACAAAAGCTTCCTAGCTGCTGGAAGCTGAGATGCAGTCAAGAATGTCTAATGCCAACCAACATGGAGAAGCCCCTCAGAAATGGCCAGTTCAACTTCAACAATTATCAGGCAACCTATATGTGAATGGCTCCCCAAACACAAATGTATGTGCGTGCATGCACAGGGAGTGGGGTAGAAAGGAGTGGAAGGGAAGGGAGGAGGGAAAAAAAGAACAGAAGGGAAAGGGACACAGAGAGAGCCAGGGAGAGGAGTGAAAAAGAGAAGAGAGAAGAAAGAGGAGAAGGAAAGAAGAAGA
>JAQQSW010016556.1:0-11646 GCA_028646575.1 Pseudocheirus occidentalis | reverse complement strand
GGGAGGGCAGGGTCTGGGGGAGGGATGCTGGATACTCACACTTCAATAAAGGGACAGGACAGGGTAGAGAACAGAACAAAGGGGGGACAGATAGGAAGGAGGGACATATGATCACTGTCACAATATGTCCACTATGAAGATGTCCTGTATAATCACACATCCACAGCCTGTATGGAATTGGTTGTCCTTCCAGCAGGGGTGGGTGACAAGGAGGGAATTGAAAGAATCTAGAATTTAAAGCTCTGCAATACCTGTAACTAGGAATTAAGATGTACAGGGGCTGGGGTAGGGAGAACCTCCCTGCCCTACCAGAAAGTTAGAAAGCAGACCAGGGGAGGGGCTTTACAGTGGAATCGCTGTTTTGGAGTTGGGGTAGGGGAAAGATGGGGAGAAAACTTGTAATTCAAAAATCTCATGGAAATGAATGATGTAAACAAGAAACAAATAAAATTTGTTACATAAAAAAAATCTAATGCTATTTGATTGATTGACTTGAAACAGGAAAAACTTGCTGACACAGTAGGTAAGTAGAAGACTGGTCTTAGAGTAAGGCAGACTTGGGGTCAAGTCCTGCCTCTGACACTACCTACGTGACCATGGGTAAATGACTTATTCTGTCTGGTCTTTAACTTCCTCACGTATAAAATGGAGATTGAAATAACTACCTCACATGTTTGTAGCAAGTTGAAATTGAAGGAAGGGGAGAATAGCATTTATATAATGCTTACCATGTGCCAGGCACTGTGCTGAACATTTCACAAATATAATCTTTGATGCTCACACCAACCTTGCAAGTAAAATGCATTTATTATCCCCATTTTTCAGTTGAGGAAACTGAGGCAAATGAGGTTAAGTAACTTACCCAGGGTGATATAGCTAGTAAGTGTCAAAGGTCAAATTGGAACTCAGGTTTTCTTGACTCCAGGCTCAGTGCTCTATACACTGGACTACCAGCTGCCTGAGGCAATATGTGTGATTTTTTTGCAAATATTAAAGCACTATATAAAATATCCTATATTCATTATTATTGCTTGTTCTTTCCTATTTCTTTCTGTGAAGTATATTTAGAAATGGTTCTTTGATCAATCACTACACTACTATTACTGTTTTGTATTTAATTCTTGGAATATTTAACAGGTAAATAAAACAATTGATTTTTGTAGTTTAAGCAATGTATTAGGATGTAAGTTCATTCTCTGTAGGCTAGCTAAAAGCCTCTTTAGTAGCAGACTGGAAAGCAAAAGGATTTACACCTTCCTGTTCCTTCATGATTTATACTCCTATGCTAGATCTCTTTATTTTGAAAGCTTTTCATTACACGAAATTGAATATTATGAATATTTGACATGGTTACATTAATTGGAATGTTTTTCATAAACTTTGATGAATCAGTGTTGTGCCTGATTGGTTATGATCAATGATTGGATCCATGATGATAGCCCAGTTCTAGTATGGTGCCTAGACTAGGTACTCTAAGATATTTCAAGGTTTGTATTGGTAGTAGGTTTATTGTATGCTAATCCATGAAAGATAAGGAGTTTCTAATGTATAAATCTAGCCATTGGGTCATGTCTTGTTAGAGCTTTGGTAGATACTAACTTTTTAGAGGGTGGAGTGTTGTGTTGCACATTTTATACTGTTTCCTTCAATAATCTACATTGATTACTGACTCTAGATTACTTAAGGATAGTTTCTCTAATTTTCTGCTGCAATGACCTGACTTTGACCACGTTAAAAATCCTTGTTTCACAAACAAAACTGTATGACTCAGTCATTTGTTTGATTTTTTTTATTAACAGGTCATAATTTACTATGAAAACCAGAAATTATGAAAGAATCAAAGAAAGAGAAACTGTAGAAAGTGCCTGTTGGCTCCAGGCAAAGGATGGGGGGGAGGATGTTGGTGGTAATTAAACCTTGATGTTTCTTTGGTAGTGTGTTGGCTAAGTTCATGCTACTCATAGAGAAGGCCCTTTTAATTGCCTTCTTGGATCATAATTCTCTCAAAAGCTCTATCCAGTGGTCAATTATTTTCAGTTACATTTGATGGAGCCAATGGCATGGACCCTTTATCAACTTTGGCTGTTGCTCAGTAAAGTGATATCTGACTTTTTTTTAATTCCTGTAGAGCAATTTTTTCTTCCATTTTTTATATGTTCTGAGGATGTCTGTCATTTTTCTTCAGCTTTTTAGTGAGGAAATGAAATTCTATAACTATCTTATTGTGATGGATACTGAGTTTGGTGAATATTGTACAAATATTTGCTATGATAGTTTCTAATTTTTTAAGGTCTAATTTATAGTTCCAAAAATGTGTGTTAAATATTGGCAAGGAGTAGTTTTTAATTGCTTTAAATGTGCCCTTATTCAGCTTTGATTTAAAGACACGAGTAATTCTCTGCCAGTATTCAGCCACAGTCTTTTCTTTAATATCTTTATGTTGGTTTTGTCTTTCCTGGATGAGATCAAGATATTTGTGGATATTGCCAATATCTGTTTAATATAACCTCAAGATTCATACTTGATGCCTTTGGTCTACATCATTCCTTGACCATGAAGAATTTTGAATTTATCAAATAGAAATTCTATCTTGATCTCATTGGAAGATTCCATGTGTTGAAGGAGCTATTGTTACATTTTTCTACAGAGACATATAGCTTGATGTCATCCATATAATCAAGTGATTCATAAGATATTTTGATTCTTTCTTTGATTTGGAAGCCATTCTCTGTTCTGTTTAGGAGAGGTGATCATGGATTTAAGATGTGACAGAACAATAATATGTTTAAGCTATCCACTATTCTTCACATTATTGTATTGGTGATATGTTTTAAATAAAGAACAATTTTCTACATGGATGTTGAAACTCTAGCATGATCACAATAGCCATGCTTATTTTGTATATTTGTAGTATATAAATAAGTCATGAGCATGGAACTGATTTAAAAAGTTTGTGACAATCAACATAGGTCATTGTAAGTATCATAAACCTTTTGGGCATCTTGTTCAATACCTAATGAGTCACCAAGTTACTCTTTTCCCTTTCCACCCAAGCCTTCAAATTTTTTTACCCCTCCCTTTTTGCTGCTTAGTCAATGTATTGCTTTAAATGCTTCTAGAACTTTTTAGTGATACAAGCTATAAATTCTTTGAGGTACACAAATACGTAAATCATGGTAAAATGTCTTGTTGATAATTCATTATTGTTATTATTGTTATAGTTTTATTATATAATCTTTGATTATTCTTCAGATTCAATGGACTCAAAAGTAACCCAATGTTTCCCCAAATGTGAGTAAAAATGAGTCATTGTTCATAAAGGCAGAAAAAAAGAGGATTTGGGGGTAACTATTTCTGGACAATGAGTAGGAAGAAAAAAATGTTCTTCCCATAATCTCTTGAAATGTTGTCAATAATGTCTCATTTCCTTCTTTCCATCTGACATGTGGAGTTTGGGGTATTGTTTGATATGATAAGGATGCTGCTTCTCTATCACTATTCAACAAACAGTGTAGGTTGGGTTTCTGTTGTCCTTATTTGAAAGCTAGACCTTTTCGGTATTTAAAGACACATAGAATGCATGATTGGATTTACTTTTTTTGATCTTTTTAAAATGAAACCATTTTGTGAAATGGTAAAAGTAGAGACTGTGCCAGAGCTACCATTAGAATTTATAAAATCTGAATAAGTAGGTGCTTGCCTATTCACTGAGTTAGTCAGTCTTACATAAACTATATAAAGAACTTTCATCCTGATAAAATGGTTTCATCATCTGGAAAATGAGGAGGTTGGCATTAGCTGAACTTCCATGTCCTTCTAGATCTAAAATTATATGACTTTAATATTCAGAAAGGTACAAAGTTTCCCTTTTCTGAAACTGAAAGCATTTTGTAAATTTTCTTTCTCTACTCATGTCTCCAATTTCAGATTTATTTACCATATTTTATCCTTTATAATTTTAATAATTAACAAAATGAATGAACTTTGCTTTATTATTGCATGCTGTATACCGCAACTGCTTCTTCAAAATCCCTCTCCGCATATCACCATCCCTCTTAATGTCAAAACCATGACTGATAGAATATGTAACATTCCATACTTATAACCCTTTACCTCTCTAATCAAAGGAGGGATGTGTGTTCCAGCATCAGCAGTTTGTAAACACTATGGATCACTGGATAAAAATTAAGCTACATTGTCTTTTGGTGACATCTTCACATATCTTATTATAGCAATTGTATATACAACTCTTGTTCTGCTTTCTTCACTCTGTGTCAATCTGCAGAACTTTCCCTTTTCACAACTTTTCCAATATTTTTCCTTTAGTCTTTTACCCACACTTTATGACTAGACCAAATTTGCCTTTTTGTAGTGGTTCACACAGGACACACTGCACTCATGTTTTTGCATGGGCTGTCTCTTGTACCTAGAATGCACACCACCTCACCTCCTCTTATTTCCTTCAAAATTGCTGAAACATCAAATTCTACATGAAGTCTTTCCTGATAGCACTTTCAGTTACTCTCTCCTCCAAAACTTTCTTTAGATTTATTTTACATATATGTGTGTGTGTGTGTGTGTGTAGACATGTTGTCTCCTTCATGGAATTTAAGTTCCTTGAAGGAAGGGACTACTTTATTTTTGTCTTTCTATTCCCAGGAACTATCACAGTATTAGCACATAATGTGTTCATAGTAACAGATTGATTGTTTGATTTCTACATTTCTCTGAATTTACCATATCTGTCACTTCTCACAGCACAATAATAACCCAATATGTTCATATTTTACAATGCACTTGTTGTTGTTGGGTTGTTTCAGTAATATACATCTTTTTGTGAACTCATTTTGGATTTTCTTGGCAAAGATACTGGAGCAGTTTGCTATTTCCTTCTCCAGCTAATTTTACAGATGAGGAAGCAGAGGCAACCAGGATTAAGTGACTTGCCCCAAATCATCCAGTTAGTAAATGTCTGGGAAATGGATTTGAATATGAGTCTTCCTGAATCTAAGCCCAGTGCTTTATTCACACTATCACCTACCTGTCCTATAAATAAATGGAAACCTACTTTGTATAAGTTTGTTTTTTCCAACAACAAAAAGTGCTGCTAGGATATTTTTATATGGTTGGGTCTTTTCTTTCTGAAATTGCTCTTTTGGTTGTATATGTGCAGAGGTGGGATAGATGGATCAAAGGAGATTAACAATTTAAGAACTTTTCTCACTTAGTATCAAACTGATTTCAAGAATGATTGGACTAAAACCAAACAGGTCAAATCATCAAGTATTGATTAAGTGCCCTCCATGTATCAGGCACTCTGCTTAGCACATGTTAATGTGCCTGTATTGCCGTAGCGATGCCAACACTGACTATTTGTATCTTTGAGAATAGAAGGCTTGATTCTGGGTCCGTTGAGTGGTGATTTTCCATGGTTTCCTTTTCCCTTATGCAGAGAATCTCAAAACAGTGGCTAATGTAGGCTGCCTGAGAGGGAGGACAAATCAGGTCAAGAAAGACCAAGGAGACCCCTTGCTAAGTGCTTTGTACATGTTTCTGAGAAAATCAGGGCCTACATCACTGGCACAAAGCTTTCTGATAAGCATGAAATAAACCTTTATACTCTAGTTGCCCACATGGCAGCGACTGACTAGTGGCCAGGAGCATCCCTTCCTTTCTATGGCTTGCAATTCTATCAACTCCACAGCTTATGAAATTTCTGCTTGAAATGGCATCTATTTCACAAGGTCTCCTCCCTCCCTTGATTTATCACCTGACTGTAGCCTAGGACATCCTATGACACCATGTTTGTGTCGGTTTCATAATCTGTCTAATGTAAGGACGTGGCATTCCATGCTCTAGATTTTAATATTAATAACATTATTTTTAAGCTCCATGTGCGTGCACTTTTGGAGTAGCAGGATTATTTTATAATTTTACTTTTTCTTCTTAATTTTAATAAAAAAACAAAGAAAATATTTCCATATACAAAGAACAGAAAACTGAGTATACATTAGATTGTATTTAATTTAATATTGTATTACTTTTAAATATATATGTATATCAATATGACATGTATTCACATATATATCAACATATTCTTATATGCAAGAAGCTATGAAAAATAGAGATTTGCAGTTGTGCATATAATGACTTGTTTCTCTTCTATTTTTATGGAAAATTATCTTTGTTAGTTTTTATTAAAACACAAAAAATAAAAAATGCATTAAGCATTAATATTTTTTATTTATATTACATTCATAGGATTGTATATGATTCTACAACCTTGTTATATGTAGTTTGCAAATATGTAATGAATATGTGTATAAAATAATACTGAAATCATATTGCAAGAATCAACCTGTTAGAAAAGAGAGATTCCTTCCTTGCCTTCCTCTGAACTCTCTTTCCTTCTAACAAAGATGCTGTACTCAGAAGGAAGTGTGGAAACCCCAGTTCTCTCTCTCTCTCTCCCTCTCTCCCTCTCTCTCTCTCTCTCTCTCACACACACACACACACACACACACACACTCCATACCCCATTATCACTGCACTACTCAGAAAGACTAATAATTATTATAAGACTAATGTTCTGAGAACTAATAGTGCACACAATGGAAGTTTTAGCATCATAAGAAATTATTTATCTAGGGCTTTGTACTTTAATATTACATTAAGTTGTTATCTTGTTTCTTAGAATTCCCCACAACACCTAGGATGATGGCTTCACACAGGATATGCTGAATAAATATTTGCATAGCAAATGAATGCAATTAATGGCAATCACCCCCTTAACAAATACATCTGTGATAGGGCACTTAGTCATAATTAACAATCACCAGTTTGTCTGATAGTTTACAAACTGCATGTTTACTCTTCATAAATTAAAAGCACTTTTAGTTTTCTTACTAAGGATTTAAATTATGTTATTTTAGTTTACATACTATAGTGTGAACTTTTTCCCACTTGAGACTAAAAATCAAAATAGTATAAAATCCTTATAGACTATGGCATCTTCAGCTTTACATCAAATAATGAATGCATTTGGGCCTCTAACTGAAATAAAAACTATTAATAACTATTCCTCTTCCCTTCCCCCCTCTTCTGTTGGAGACTGAGACAAAAACAATGTTGTCTTTCTGGGGCAATGTGCCATTTATCTTTTCACTTGTTTGCTTTTTGCAGATAGATTCTGATGATATAATAACAATGGAGGAGCAGATTGTCCTCCTGCTGCAGGCGAAAGAGCAATGTGAACTGAACATCACTGCTCAACAGCAAGAGGGAGGTAAGAAGACTCAAAAACCTTCTGTGTTATTTCAGAATACAAATAAGTTGCAGCCTTCCGTTCAGTCTCCTTAAAGCAGGAGATGAAAACCTTAAAGCTAGGTTCTCATTCATATATAATATACAGAGTTTAGATTTCTATTTTAGGTTCAGTAAGAACAACAGCTACTTACCTGCTTTACATGAAGTCCACCAAGAGGCCACAAAATTATTTGAGAAATTTTAAAGCTATGATTAAACCTGATCCATGATTGGCCAGGTGAAATTATATTTTTAAATAAGGAAATAAAAAATAAGTAAATACCTACATAGGCTTTTAGGGGAGTGAAAGGAAGGTGTAAAGGGATAACAAGAGATCAAGAAAACTAGAATTAAGCCCCAGTTCTGATTCTTAATTGATATGAGATCTTGGATAAGTCACTCAGTCTCTCTAGGGCTTTGTTTTCATGTCTGTGTTGCTTTTTTGTTTTTTAATTTTTTCAGTCATATTTAATTCTTTGTGATCCCTTATGGGGTTTTCTTGCCAAAGATGCTGGAGTGTTTTGCCATTTCCTCCTCTAGCTGATTTTACAGATGAGGAAACTGAGGAAGAATTAAGTGATTTGTCCAGGGTCACACAAACTAGTAACTGTCTGAGACCAGGTTTGAACTCAGGTGTTCCTGATTCCAGGCCTATCACTCTATCTACTGTGTCACCTAGTTGTTCTTTTACAACTATAAAATTGAGATAATAAGATGAAACTGTGTACCTCAAAGGCTCATGAAGATCAAGCAGATACTTTTTATATTGTGTGGTACTTTATGCGAGGAAATCATTAAGGGCAGAATGTAAAATTCTGGAAAAAACATACTTTTTAAAAATAAATCTTTCTATAGCTAGAAAAACTGGGACACAACTGAACATGGGAACCTTTTTTTCTTTTTAAAATTTTTGTTTATTTTGTTTATTTTTTGGTTTACATCATTGATTTACACAAGATTTCGAGTTACAAATTTTCTTCTCGTCTTTCCCTACCCACCATCCTAAAACAGCAATCTCACTGTATACCCCCTCTCCCAATCTGCTCTCTCCTATGTCCACCTCCGTCACCCCTCTGATTTTTCGGTGGGGCAAGATGAATCTCCCTATCCCAGTGCCTGTATATCTTATTTCCCAGTTGCATGTAAATAGTAGTAATAATTATTATATATGTCTATATAGTTATCATTTGATTTTAGAACTTTAAATTCTGGATTCTTTCCATTCCTCCTTTGTCACCTACCCCCACTGGAAAGTCAGGTAAACATAGGCCGTACATGTGTAGTTATGCAGAACATCTCCACAATGAACATATTGTGTAACACTGACTATATTTCCCTCATTCCTGTCCCACCCCCACCTTGTTCTGTTCTCTACTTTGTCCCTTTACTGAAGTGAGTGCTTCTAACATCCCTCCCCTTCTCATCCCCATTCCCCCTACTCTCTTGTAGGGCAAGATACCCGACTTTAGAGTGTATGTCATTCCTTCTCTAAGCCAAATTCAATGAGAGTAAAGTTGACCCTTTTCCTTTTGCCTTCTTATTCTTCCCCTCCATTGTAACAGTTATCCCCTGCCTCTTCTATATGAGATGATTGACCCCATTCTGTCTCTCCCTGTCTCCTCTCATTCTATTCCTCTCCCACCTCTTTATTATACCTTTTAAAAATATCATTTCTTCCTATTCAATTGATCCTGTACCCTCTGTCTACATAGACATAAATACCCACACTTACATATGTATTCATATGCATATATACCCTCCTATATAGACATATGTGTATGTATACATACATACATATATGTGTGTATGTATGTATGTATACACACAAATATACACACACATTTATATTCACATAGGAAACTTTTAACAGGCATTTTTCTTTTCATTAGCTAGGGCAAATCATTTGACTCCTCCCCCACTCCTGCTTCAATTTACTCATCTGTAAAAATGAGTGTATTAATAGAGCCAAGATAGGACCAAATCAGCATGTAAACAGACAAGCTTGACTCATAGGAGGTAATAAAGCTAGACTAGTATGCAGGAAAGTGGCATTTATGAAGTATAAGCCTAAACAACAGCAGGACAAAGTATCAAACCAGTACCTTGGCAATGCAGGCCTGAATGCTATCAGGAGACAGGATGAGTACTGAAAGGGGTGGAGCCAAGATGGTGACATAGAAGGAAGAAAACTCTTCAGCTCCCCCACAACCACTTCAAATACCCATAAAATATGACTCTAAACAAATTTTAGGGATCCAGAACTCACAAAATTACAGAAAAACACATCTCCTGCTGAATGCAGATTGGTAGGTAGAACAGGAAGGGCTCATCTCAGCCAGTTGGGAGCCGAAAAAAGCCCAACCTGAAACTGTGACTTGGCCCCAGGGGAAGCCAGGACAAGCTACAGCTGGACCCTAAAGGAGAGTGGATCAGTAGCAGTTGTGGTGATTTCCAGAATTATCAAAACATAAGAAAGAAGGACTAAGTGAAAGGTTAGTGAAAGTTGGCTAAATTCAGGGGGAGACGGTCTGACCAAACTGCCTCCAGTGCAAAGAAGCAGCCAAAGTGGTGGCCCTGCAGCCACTTTCATGTGGCTGCTTCAGAAGCTCCCAGACTGTAGATTGCAGGAGAGCCAAGCAATCACTCAGAGGCTAAGTGTTCTTGCCTTAAGCTGCCTGGTTTGGGATCATGGTGTTGGATGGTGGTCCTGGGGTACATTTTCAGTGAGCCAAAACTGGTAGGGGCCACAGGGGCCTCCTAACAGCTCCAGGAGCTGTGAAAACTCCAGGGATTTGGGACAAAGTGCTCCCCTCTGGAAGTAGAGTTCCACAGAGCTAAAAAGTCAAGTAATTGACTGGCAACACTAGCAGGCAAAGGAAGCAAAGTAAGAACAGCAATCCAACTTTAGATTCCTTTTTTGGGGATAAAAAGAATCAAAGCATGGAATGGGAGGAGGACAACACAGCCAGAACTCCCACACCAAAAGCTTCCAAGAAAAATGTAGACTGGTTGCAAGCCGTAGAGCATCTTAAGAAGGATTTTGAAAACCAAATAAGAGAAATGGAAGAAAAATTGGAAAGAGGAAAGAGAACGGTGCAAGAAAATCATGAAAAGAGAGTCAACAACCTGACTGAAGAAAATAACACCTTAAAGAACGAAATATCTCAAATGGCAAAAGAAGCCCAAAAAGCCAATGTGGAAAAGAATGCCTTAAAAAGTTGAATTTGCCAGATAGAAAAAGAGTCTCAAAAGCATTCTGAAGAGAATAATTCCTTCAGAATTAGAGTGGAGCAAGTGGAAGCTAATGACTTTATGAGAAACCAAGATACTATTAAACTGTTACCAAAAAATGAAAAAAATAGAAAGCAATGTGAAATATCTCCTTGAAAAAACCACTGACCTGGAAAATACAGCCAGGAGGGACAATCTGAAAATTATTGGATTACCTGAAAGCTATGATCAAAAAAAGAACTTGGAAAGCATCCTTCAAGAAATTCTCAAGGAAAATTGGCTTGATATTTTAGAACCAGAGGGCAAAATAGAACTTGAAAGAATTCACGGATCACCTCTTGAAAAAGATCCCCAGAAGAAAACTCCTAGAAATGTTATAGTCAGCTTCCAGAATCCCCAGATCAAGGAGAAAATATTACAGGCTGCCAAGAGAAAATAATTTGAATACTGTGGAAATATAATTACGATAAGCCAGGATCTGGCAGCTTCTACACTGAGGGATTGAAGGGCCTGGAATATGATATTCTGGAGAGCAAGAGAGCTGGGATTAAAACCAAGAATCAACTACCCAGCTAAACTGAGTATAATGTTCCAGTGGAAAATATGGTCATTTAGTGAGGTGGAGGACTTTCAAGCATTCTTGATGAAAAAACCAGAATTGAACAGAAAATTGGACATTCAAACACAAGAAGCACGAGAATGTAATGATGGGAAAGAAATCATAGGGAACTTATCAAAATTGAACTATTTATATGCCAATATGGTAAAATGATAATAGTAACTTATGAAACTTTTCTTAGTATGAGGATAGGTGAAGGGAATACAAATGTATATGCATATATATATGTATGTATGTATATATATGTATACCTACACATATGTTTATATAGAAGTGTATATATGCATATGAATACATATCTGAGCATGTGTGTATATGTGTACATAGAGGGTTCAGGATCAATTTAATAGGAAGAGATGATACTTTAAAGGTGAAATTCTGAGGTGGGAGAGGACTAGAATGAGAGGAGACAGGGAGAGACAAAATGGGGTTAATCATCCCATATAGAAGAGGCAAGGGATAACTGTTACAACTTTATTTTCATTTACTCC
>JAQQSW010016555.1:0-11646 GCA_028646575.1 Pseudocheirus occidentalis | reverse complement strand
CTCAAAACCTTGTGGAAATGAATGATGTAACCAAGAAAATAAATTAAAATTTAAATTTATTTTTATTTGTTTTCTTGTTTACATTATTCATTTTCATTACATTTTTGAATTACACATTTTCTCCCCGTCTTGCCCCTGCCCCAACCCTAAAACAGCAATCCCATTGTAAAGCCCCTCCTCTGCTCTGCTTTCTTATTTTCTGGTAGGGCAGGGAGTATTTTCTTTGAAGTAGACTCAAGCTGGGTTTGGGAGGCTCCACTGCTCCTCGTGGCCCCCCTGGGGTCTTGCCTGGCCGGAGGGGGTTTTGGGCTCAGGGGTCTCTGCTCCGCTGAGGTGCAAGCTGCGTCTTTCTCTTCCCATTCCTTACGCCTTGGCAGATGTGGGGGTGCTGGAGGCTGTAGAACTGCTGCAGGCTGGCTGCGGGCTCGGCTCAGCTCCTTCCCACCGTCCCAGGCCTGGCTGCGGTCTCTCGGCTTCCTGCTGTTCCAGCCTCCACTCCCGCGGCCGCGCTGAGCCCCTGTTGCCGAGCTGCCTTCAGCTAGAGCTGTGTTCTCTGTATTTTTGTGAGTCTGAGCGTCCTAGACTTTTCTAAACTTTGTCTGGGCTCTTATTTTATGGGTGTTTAGGGTGGCGGTTTGGGAGCTGTGGGACCTTGCTGCTTCTATGCTGCCATCTTGGCTCCGCCCCCCTTGGGGCCTAATATATTGACCATTTTCTGTGTCTATTTAATATTTGTAAATTAATGGTCTGGTTTACAGTTTATTCATGCAGCCACATATCATAGAACATTAGTTACTCCTACTTCACTTATTTGTGTATAGTTAGGTCTCTTTTGGGAGAATATAAACATTCTATTATATTCTGGAATTTGATGCTATTAGTAAAAGAACAGGCTTTCTAGGACCTCACATTCTAGTGGAGTTTACCCTGAATCCAACATCATCTTTCTTAGAGATCACCCCTTAAAGAATTATTCCTAATAGTCCTTCAGTCTTTTTCAGGTTACTCTTTCTTTTTCTGCCTCAGTACAGCCTAAATACAATCTGGCCTTTCTATGTGCCATGTATTTACTTGAGTAGTATAACAGTGCAAAGTAATTGATCAAAAAAGCAGTAAGTCCTTCAATATATGAGAAATATAATCAGTTTTATTTTCTGCAAGGGTATTTGGTGTTCACTTTGTCTAGTGCTCCTTGATTCTCTTTTTAAGAATATAATTCTGTCGTATAGTCATGAAATTTGTGCATAGTCTCTTAGCTTTTAGCTTTTCTTGTTTCTAATTCATAAATCAAGGTTTCTGATATTTCTTTTTTCATTATAAGCATAAAAGTTAGGTGGCCTTTCTGCTTTGAATTAATGCTATGAAAATTAGCATCTGACAAAAGTTAAAGGAAAAGACCCTCAATCAATGACATTGTTCTTTTTATTGAAGGATCTAGAATTCTCAGGGGCTCCCACATTTCAGTAAAGCCTAAAGGCTGTCTCTAACATTCACAATTTTGATTTTTCTCAACATTGAATACCTATTTTTCAGCTTCTGATTGTCTCCTTGAAAATTTTACCTTCCCTAAAACAAAGCTGAATTAGTTATGAAATTTGAGAAAATGTGTCTTCTCTTCTTTATTGCAGAGGTAGTAGACAATAGAAGTAGAATATTGCATGAGTGGTCAGAAACAGATGATATATTGGTGAGTTTTGATGAAGTCATTTTTTTTAATGCATTCATTTTTTTACTTGGATAGCCAAGGAAATGGCTAATCTTTTATTGGAGGGAAGTAAATGTAATACATCACAAGTAATCCAGTAGAGGGGTTCAGAGGCTAAACTGGTGGGGTGCCACCTAGTAATGAGTTTCAAAGTACAGGTAAGGCACCTTGCCTTTGTGAAGCCAGAACCAGATGCCTGCACTGTGGTCCTCTTTGCAGATATAACCCACTATTGGCTTGTTGGTGATGGAAGAGGTGGGGCTGGGCTCCTTTTTAGTCTGTGGAGCTGACTTTGGGCTTGTATGGATACAAATCATTCCTTGCACCCATCATAATCTCTCTCCAAGCCTGCTGCCTGCTGCCTGCTCCTCATCAGAAGGGATACTCCTTCCCTTGGGAGCAGCCACCAAGCTGGGCCACAGGCCCTCAAGGGCTGGACCTCAAGTGTCCTGGTGAAGGCCATAACCTTGCAGCCATCACACCCAAGACAACTAAGAGAGGTTGTAAAAGCAGTGCTTCCTGAGTAAGGCCTCAGGGAAAGGAAGGGCTTCAGGTCTCCTCCTCATTTTGTATATTAGAGATGTTTATTTAGAAATGAAGATAATGCAAACACAAAAAAGTCATCAATAAAAGTAAAATAATTCTTCCCCTTACCCCCTCTGTCTCTGTCTCTCCCTCTCCTTCCCTTCCTCCCCTCCTTTCTTTTTCTTCCTCCCTCTCCCTCTTTTCTCTCTTTCTCCCTCTTTCCTTGCCTCCTTCTTCCTAAGCTATGGACCTATAGATATGGTCATGACAAGGAAACAGGTTTCTGAGTTATGACCCCCTTTCTCAAAGGAAAGTAAACTTTTATTAATGTAGCCAGAGTATAATAGTTTATTATGCTTCTATGTAGACTTACTTCTATTGAACCTGAAGTCTACCAACAGCCCTAAAAAAACCTTTAATATAATCACTTTTTCTAGCCATGTTTCTTCTGTCCTGAGCACGTACATTTGAATTTTGACCCTACACATATTACATTTCTCTATATACAGTTTTATATTGTTAGCTTCAATCCATTTTTTCAGTATTTCAAAATGATTTGGGATCCCAAAAGAAAGCCAGAAAGTTGTCTGTATCTACATTTGTTAAACAGATTGGACCAGACGCAAAACTTTGATCCACTGAGCTTTTCTACCTGGAGTTGGAAGTCAGGAACAAGCTAGAAATTTCAGTCACCAGGAAGTGCCTCCAAGCCATATATCTGAATATGTGAGGTTCAGTTGGCTGCATTAGATAGATCAACTTGATCTAGTCAAGACAAAGCTGGAGAGCCTTGAAGTGATTTATGACAACAAATATTTAGCACAATCTCTAAGAACAGTGTCTACCCACTATTACTGTACTACCTGCCCCCCCACAAAAAGAACCTTTCTTGAAGATCTTATTTTCCTCACATCCTTTAACATTTAATAGAAGAGGGAGCAATAATGTATATATTGTTTTAGAGGAAAATAATTACCTTCACTCCTCTTGCACACAATAGAAATGGATGATATTCTACTAGTTACGATCATTTTAAACTATGTTTTTAATAGGGCTCTGATGAAATTTGTTTTTTTAATTACATGGCCTCAGATAAGTTATTATAAAAAAGAAATACTATTTACCACGCATTACTGACCTAGGAGATTGCTGAGATGCATTAATATATATATATATATATATATATATATATATATTTACACACACACATATATTTAATGCAACAACAACAAAACTGTGAAGTAGTGTACAGGAAATATGTTATGCCACAAATAAACTAGCTGTGAATTTTTTTAAACCAGTCAGCAAAAGGCACAGTATTGTAGAAAGAATGCATGTTTTTGGTTCTTCAAATCTTGGTTCAAACCCCCCTCAGACTCTTACATACTTGATATGTGACCTTGGCAAGTCACTTTACTTCTCTGAATCTTAGAGTCTTCATCTGCCAAATGTACTAAATAATAATAATAGTAGTAAAAGCAATAGCTAAGATTTATATAGTGGCTACCATGTACCAGGCATTATACTAAGTACTTTACAAGTATTTTATCCTCACAACATCCCCAGGAGGCAGATGCAATTATTATCCCAATTTTACTCAAGAGAGGTTAAGTGACTTGCCCAAGGTCACACAATGAGAAAGGGTCTGAGTTTGAATTTGAATTAAAGTCTGCCTTATTCCTGTTTCTAGTATTTTATCATTACCCTGGTAAGGCCTTTTGATGAAATGAACACACTTTCCTATGATGGCTATAGATTCTCGAACATTTTGTATGAGTAATTTAAATGCTCAGAATTATTCTCCACTTTACTTTCATTGCAATCATGATTATCCTTCACTTTGTAAGAACCTGGATTAAAATCTTAGTTTCGTCATGTATTATATATGTGAATTTGAGCAAGTTAATTAGTTTCTTTTGTCTTCTATTTCCTCATTTGTAAAATGAATATTTTGTACTAGATGATCTCTAAGGTCTCTTTCAGTTCTAAATTTCTTTTTCTACTATTTTCTTCCCCCTTTGTTAATATTAGTATATAAAATATGTAAGATTCAGCAGTGTAAGAAGACATTAATAACAGAGGAATATAAAATTGAATTTTTAAGCTAAAATAATATATGTGTGCATGTGTGTGCATGTGGGTATGTGTATATCTATATATATAGATATAAGATTTCAATAGGCAGACCTCAGTAGTAGTGCATTCTACTCACCAACTAGCTATCTCCTTAACTGTGGGCATTTATGGAGCTATATCTTACTCTTGAGTTGAAGTGGCCATCTATTTTGAATTTCCTATCTCCAGAGTAAGTCAATGAATTTATAAGCAAAAGCAGTGTCATCACTGAAATTGACCATGAATAATACATAAGTGAATCATATGAACTTAGCCAAATGATTTTCTATTAGGATTAGAAAACTGAAAGATGGAAGTAGTCAGGGCATATTTAGGTCAAGAACTACAGTGATAAGTAATTTTTGTTTCCAAGTGAACATATGTTCTGTTAGCTCAGTTGAAATTTTAAACATCTTAGCAAAGTCAAAGTTACATTAAAAAGCATGAGTCAGCATTGTAATAGTACTTGGCACAGTGATATGAAAAATTCAAGTAACAATGATTGATTCTGTTATTATTCTTAGAACTAATACTTATAATAAGTCTGTCACAATCATTGGAATTGGATTCATTTTAGAATTTGAAATCTAATTCATCACTTTTTAAAATGAAAATGCAAGAACATGGGTATAAGATTAAGATATGACACGATATGACACGATAAAAATGAAATTTTATTTATTTATTTATTTGCTAATAGCATTTTACTTTTTTCCAATTGCATGTAAAGATAGTTTCCAACATTTATTTTTATAAGATTTTGATTTCCAAATATTTCTGCCTCCCATCCCCAAGATAACAATCTAACATAAGTTAATGTGTACAATCATGGAAACATATTTCCATTTTAGTCACGTTGTGAAAGAAGAAACAAAACAGAACAAAAAAAAAGTGAAAATAATGTGTTTCATTCTCCATTGAGACTCCATAGCTCTTTCTCTGGATTTGTATAAAATTTTCTGTCGTGAATTTATTGAAATTGTCTTGGATCATTGTATTGTGAGAAGAGCTAAGTCAATCATAGTTGAACATTGAACATCAGTGTTACTCTCATTGTTTGCATTGTTCTCCTGATTCTGCTCATTTCACTCAGCATAAGTTCTTTTCAGTGTTTCTAGGTTTTTCTGGAATCTACCTGTTCATTATTACTTATAGGACAATAGTATTCCATTACATTTCTATGCTACAACTTGTTCAGGCATTCCCGATTTGATGGGCATTCCCTCAGTTTCTAATTCTGTGCCACCACAAAAAGAGCTGCTATCAACATTTTTGTACACGCAGGTCGTTTTCCTTTTTTTAAATTTTAGTATTTTATTTTTCTCCATTTACATGTAAAAAACAATTTTTAACAATTTAAAACTTTAAGTTTCAAATTATCTCCCTTCCTCTATCCCCAGTCACCTTCATTAAAAAGAAAAGCAATTTGATATAGATCATTGTAATGGTAAAGGAAGTCAAAGATCATCCCTGCCCTTTAATGGGCCTTGCTTGGAGCACAAGAAGAGGAGCTTACTTAGAGGAAGCTTGTTATTCAGGAAATCACAGTTGTTGTTACCTAGTAACTGGGCAGTGGGTCACAAAAGTTGTGATGTTCTCTGACCCTGGAGAAGGCTATACGCACCTCTGAGCTGAGGTATTGCTTTGGGGCTCACTTTGGGAGGAGTTGTATGATTTGGCCATATGAGACTCTGGGTAGCTGTTGAACCCCGCCCCCTGTCTCCTCCAACTCCCCCCCCCCGTCTCCTCCAACTCCCCCCCCCCTTTGAAAACCCAGATGTTGTTGCTTCACTCTCTAGTAACTAACTATGTAACTATGTAGGTATGTGATGGTCAGAAATCTAGAAGCCCTATCTGTTGGTATGTTGAATTGTATTATTTTCCCTGTCTGCATTTTTGTCTGATTGTAACTGCTATTCATATTTTCTCTGAAGTTTAGGATGCTGACTTTTTCCCCTGAATTAGATAAATGATATATGTTTGATTAAAGTAAGATTATTTTGTTTTTGTTTTTTTTTTGCTTTTTTTTTGGAGGGCAATTGGGGTTAAGTGACTTGCCCAAAGTCACATGGCTAGTTTTTGTGTCAAGTGTCTGAGGCTGGATTTGAACTCACGCCTCCTGACTCCAGGGTGAGTGCTCTATTCACTGTGCCACCTAGTCACCCCTTAAAGTAAGATTATTAATCTTTTTGAGTTGCTTTCCTTTAGAAAAGCAGATCAAAGAACCTATGCTAGCAGCCATCCTGGGTATGCTAGGGTGCTTACTGTTATGGTTATACATGTGTATCATACAAAACATTCTATAATAGTCATGTTGTGAAAGAAAACTGATTTTAAAAGAAACCTTCAAGAAAAATAAAATAAAAGTATGCTTCAATCTGTATTCAAGGATGCGGAGCCAAGATGGCAGAGTAAAAGTAGGAATGTGCTTGAGCTCCCACTCCAAGCCCCTCTAATACTAGTAAAATATGACGTAAAAATAGGTATAATGTAAAATGTAAAAATATGTAAAATACCTGTAAAACAATAAAAACAAATTTTAGAGCTATAGAACCCACAAAGTGACAGAGAGAAACAAATCTCCCACTGAAGACAGCTTGACAGGCCAATAGGGAGGGTCTATCACACTAAGCTGGGAGCCAAGCACAGTCCTGCGTGAGCTGTGCAAGCCTAGACCAGGGCACCTATTGGTCAGAGCAGACCTCAGGAGAGAGAATCACTGGCAGCTGTGGCAGTTTTCAGACTTCTTAACTCATAAATCCCAAAAAGAATGTAAAAGGTCAGTGGGGAACCCTGTTGGTACTGGTGAGAGAAGAGCACAGTCTGGCCCCTATCATCAGGGTGGTGGAGGTGATGGCAGCTACAACTACTGCTGACTGCTTCTGGCTCCAGGTTTGCAGATCTTGGGGGGACCAAGTGACTGTACACAGGGAATTTGCAGAACTCTATCAACTGGTACAGAGGCAGGATTCTTTTACTTTTCCCTGCTTGGATCTGGGTCACAGTCTTGGGTGTGTTCCTAGGATGAGGAGAGCTGATGTGGCAGATATTGTTGAAGCTGTGGAGAGAAAGTCTTCCTCATAGTTCTGAGGCAGGTGCCTGGGGAAAAAAAACTGACAACAGATGTGCAAAACCCCAGCAATTTGAGACACAGCACTCTCCACACTGACAGCAGAGTTCTATGATGGCAAAGAGCTCAAAAGTCAAGTAATTGGCTGGTACGATGAGTAGAAGGACTGTAGTCAGACTACAGAATTCATTTTATGGACAAAGAAGATCAAAACATAGAATCAGAAGAAGACAGACAACAAAGTCAAAACTCCAGCCTCAAAAGCCTGGAAGAAAAATATGAACTAGTCTCAGGCCATGATGGAGCTTGAAAAGGATTTTTAAAATCAAGTAAGAAGTAGAGAAAAATGGGGAAGAGAAATGATAATAATGCAAGAAAATAATGAAAAATGAGTCAACAGCCTGACTGAAGAAAACAATACCTTAAAACATAGATTAACTCAAATGGCAAAATAGGCCCAAAAAGCCAAGAGAAAGAGAAAAATGCCTTAAAAAGTTGAATTGCCCAGATGAAAATGGAATTTCAAGAACTCACTGAAGGGAATAACTCCTTCAAAATTAGATTGGAGCAAATGGAAACTAATGACTTTATTAGAAATCAACATACTATTAATCTGATCCAAACAAATGAAAAAACAGAAGGCAATGTGAAATATCTCATTGGAAAAACCATTGACCTGGAAAATAGGTCCAGAAGAGACAATTTAAAAATTATTGGACTATCTGAAAGCCATGATCCTAGAAAGAGCTTACACATCATCTTTCAAGAAATTCTCAAGGAAAATTGCCCTGATATTCTAAAACCAAAGGGCAAAATAAAAAATGAAAGAATTCACATATCACCTCTTGAAAAAGATCCAAAAAAGAAAACTCCTGATAATATTATAGCCAAATTTTAGAGTTCAAAGGTCAAGGAGAAAATATTACAAGCAGTCAGGAAGAAACAATTTGAGTATTGTGGCAACACAATCAGGATAACACAAGATCTAGCAGATTCCACACTAAGGGATTGAAGGGCTTGGAATATGATATTCCAGAGATCAAATGAGCTAGGATTAAAACCTATGCAACAAAACTGAGTATATTATTTCAGGGAAAAATATGGACATTTAAAGAGCTATAGGACTTTCAAGCATTCTTGGTGAAAAGAACATAGCTGAACAGAAAATTTGACATTCAAATACAAAAAGTAAGAGAAATATGAGAAGTTAAACAGGAAAAAGAAATCATAAGGAACTTGTTAAAATTGAACTATTTACATTCCTACATGTATATGGAAAAATGATAATTGTAACTCATGAGACTTTTCTAAGTATGAGGATAGTTGAAGGGAATATGTGTGTGTATGCGTGTGTGTACACACACAAATATGTATGTATAGGAGGGTATATATGTGTGTATATATACATATATACATAGAGGGCACCGTTTTGGTTGAATAGGAAGGGATGACATCTAAAAAATATAATTAAGAGGTGAGAGAGGAATATACTAGGAGAAGGAGAAGGGGAGAGATAGAATGGGGTAAATTATCTTGCATAAAAGATGCAAGAGAAACCTGTTACAGTGGAGCAAAAAGGTGAAAGTTACTGTGTCAACATTACTCTCATTGGATTTGACTTAAGGAGGGAATAATATACACACTTAATTGGGTATTTTACCCTACAGAAAAGAAGGGGAGAAGGGATGACAGAAGGGAGGGCAGATTGGGTGAGAGGGTAATTAGAAGCAAACGCTTTGAAAAGGGACAGGGTCAAAGGAGAAAATAGAATAAATGGGGCAGGATAGTATAGAAGGAAACATATTCTTTCACAATTTAACATGGAAATGTTTTGCATAATTACACATGAACAATCTATATTGAATTACTTTTCTTCCAAGTAGGGTGGATGAGGAGAGAAGAGAAAGAATCTGGAAGTCAGAGTTTTAAAAACAAATGTTAAAAAAAAAAGTTTTTTTACATGCAGCCGGGAAATAAGATATACAGGCAATGGGGTATAGAAATCCATCTTGCCTTACAAGAATGTAAGGGAAGGATGGGGGAGGACATAAACCAGAACAGATTGGGATATGGGGTATTCAGAATGCTTGCTATCTTGGGGTTGTGGATAGGGGAGAGACAGGGAGGATATTTGTAACTCAATATCTTGTGGGAACGAATGTTGAAAAATAAAAAATAAGTAAGTTTTTTTAAAATCTATATTTAAACACCATCAGTTCTTTTTCTGGGGATGAACAGCATTTTCCATCTTAAGTTTTTCAGAGTTGTCTTGGATCACTGCTGAGAAAAGCTAAGTCCTTCCGAGCTTATCATTTTACTCTCCAGTTCTGTGCTCTGATCTGTGAGAGATCACAAGTATACTTTTCTGCCTTTGAACTGTGAGGAGGGTCTTAGATCTGGTATACTAGTGCTCCTCCTTACCCTGGGACTATCAAAGAAAAGTAAAGTTTATTAATAGTTCACCATATGGGTTAGACTCTGAAGGAGCCAGTCTATGCTAGGTCATCCTATGGTGCTCTCCTTTTCTTGAGTGTTTAATCCCCTTACTGTCTGGGGGTTGAGAGTTCTGGAAGCAACTGTTGATGTTGCTGATTCAGTCACTCCCAAGTCCTGCCAATGGTGTGGCCTAGATTTGACTGGACTCCTTTTTCATTCTCTTGCAACAAATCTTATCTGTCAACCTTCTAAGTGGGCTGGAAAATTGTTTCATTCTGTCTTGTTTGGAGTAGTGCCACTCTAGAATCTGTTTAGATTCATTATTTAATAGTATTTGAAGTCCTGTGGAGAAGAGCTCAGGTAAATCCTTACCTTTGCTCCACCATCTTGGTTCCACCCAAAATGACATTTTCAGTAATATTTTATTGAATATCAATTATTTGCACAGCACTCTAAGTAACAAAGAATTATGAGGTCTAGTCTCAGACTTTGGTTTATAATCATGTTTTGTTTCTCTTCTTCCCTTTCCACATTCTTTATTAATTCAAAATTTGCTCATCCTTATTTATTCTTCTATTTAATATCTTAATTTCCTGATCTTTACAATCCTCCCACCCCAGCAACTCATTGTTCCATTGATTATATATGACCTGCCCTTCCATTCCAATCTTCACATTCATAATTTGGCTCATCTTTTTCTATTAATCTCTTTTCCCCTTATGAGCAAGGTAATGAAAACTTAATATTGTGTAACATTAATGTCTTAACTATATGGGAAACAGAATATAGTCTTGGAGAACTAGTAAGAAAAGAGGGAAAAAAGGTATGAGCACATGGAACTTTGAGTAAGAAAACAGATTTGAATACTAACTCTATGAAGATAAGTTAAGTGATTTTCCTAAATTCACATGAATACTAAGTGACAGAGTTGGAATTTGAACCTAGGTCTTGACTTCTGTATGCTCTAAATGGATTTTAGTACATTCCCTAACTTGGCAATGTATTGGATGACCCATAAATCATAAACAAACTGCCTGTATGATCCTAGGCCAATTATATATCCTTTCAGTGCCCCCAAGAAACTCTCTTAAGATGATAAATTGCAGAAAAAGTGGTTATTTTGCAGAGACATATTAGTAGAGTAAGTTCTAAGAAAAATTCAATCTGGAAACCATCCAAGTAAAGAATGATTGTCATCTTGGAGAAGATATAGAAGTCGGTGAAGAACACATAAAAACTTGTTCATTAGTGCATTAATCTTGAGCAGACACTGCAGATGGCTAATGAACTAGACTCAAAACTGAATAGGAGGATGGGCTAAGATTTCATATATATGTGTGTGTGTGTGTGTGTGTGTGTGTGTGTGTGTGTGTCTGTGTGTACACATATATGTAAACAGGAAAGTTATATGGAAATAGAAATGTCTATATAGAAATAGAAAAGCTTTGTTAAAGACCTCAACACTCTTCCTGAAACTAAAATCCATGTTTTGAACATGAAACATCATTTTTTCTGGTGATTCTCTATGTCTGTAAAACATGAAATGATGCAATCTCTGTAGCCTTAGAGTTATAGATCACCTAAAAGACAAATGAATGTCACATGGTGAAAAAGAGATGACTTCAACAAATTATCAGTGAAGAATAGCTGGAGAGGGGGGCGGAACCAAGATGGCTGCGTAGAAGCAGCAAAGCACCACAGCTCCCACACAAACACGCTAAAAAACTCATAAAATGGGACTCTAAAACAGATTTTCAAGCTCCAAAACTCTCCACAAGACAGAAAGCATATCTGT
>JAQQSW010016554.1:0-11646 GCA_028646575.1 Pseudocheirus occidentalis | reverse complement strand
AGAAGAGAACTATACCAAGCACAGCTAAACCTTAGGAGCCACTCAAGTTTTCAGAAACAATGATAGATCATGAAGGAAATCTAAAAGGTATAGCAAGAGAGGTAGAAGAAAACTGGGAGAAAGTCTTACCATGAAAGTTGTGAAAGAAAAGCATCTGAGGGAAGGGAAGGAATAATGTCAAATAATATAAAAAGGTGAAGGATTATGATGACTAACTTAGAACAAACCACATAATATTAACTTACATATCATTAGTTGCCTTTGAACGAAATTATAGTTGAATAGGGTGTGGATGCCAAGGTGCTGAGAATATAGAGAAACTTAAAACCTACTAATAATTTATAAGTTTGAGAGTGAAAAGGGAAAACAAATACAGATAGGTGGAAGGGTAACAGAAAACTTTGATTTTTTTATTTGTTATTCGATTTTGGACTAGCGGAGACCCAAATGTCTTTATAGACAGGGGAGAAAGAGCCAGCACAAAAAAGAGATTGAAGTTTAGAGAAAGGGAAGGGATACTTAAAACACCAATCTCCCAATGTAGACAGGAGGGCAGAAGACTAAAGAAGAGAAAAGAAGGGAAGATGAGAAAGGGGGTAAATAAGCTTAGAGTCTAGAGAAGGGAAAACAACTCATGACAGATGGCTTACCACAGTAAATAAGGAAATGAGGTCATCTCTGAAGAGGAGTTTTTAGGTGGAGTTGTACACTTTGTGAGACAGGAAAATTTTGGATCAGTTGCTGTGGGAAAGGTCACAAATTAAATCCTTTTCTTTTCATTTAGTCCTCTGGAGTGATGAAGAACAGCTTGTCACCATATGCTCACTTATTTTGGGTAGTGGCTATGCACACACAAAGTAGCAAAGCAGTCCCAAACTCTTCCAACTGACAGTCTTTTCTAAAAACCTCAGCTTTCTCTTTCTTAAGCTGATTAATCACAGTTCCTTGAGTCTCATTTCTGATTCTGAGTTTTCCACTGTACATCATAATCTTTAAGTTCATTTTTAGTTCTGGATCTTAGAATATAGAATATTTGAGAAATTAATATGTTGAGCTAGATCTCTGAAGTCTTGCATTCAAGTACCTTACAGTTCATCCATCAGTTTTTCTGCTTTTATGATCCTACAAGGAAATGGGCCCAGAATTGCTGTTGTTTGTCCTTCATTCTTTAAAAGAACCAATGACATCATAATGGTGATGTCTTTACTTGTGCATAAATCCGATTTAGGTGAGGCAGAGCTGTACAAAGTCATTGACCTCATTCTCTACTCCTAATTAATTGGAGTCCAGTGATAAGACAAAAAGATTACTGCAATAGCTCCACGCCCAGAATTAAATAGGAGGAGGTGAATGGCTTTAATACATATGGGAAATTGTATAGTGTTTAATTTAATGACATCAATGTCTCCTTGAAACAAAGTACATCATTTTCATATGAATATTCTTCCAATGATACCATATTCCTGAGCCATGTAATATCATCGTTTCCAGGGAAATAAAACTTCAGGTCACTCAAGAGATGCGTTGGGCCTCCATAGATTACCCAGCTTTTACAGATGACATTTTTTACCAAAAAACATAACAAAAGATGAAAACTGTATATAGTAGTTTGTGGTAAGATAGGAATGCTTAAACACTGGAGCTGTGATGTTTTTACGTGTTTGGGAAAACAATTCGATATTATACTAGAAAACTCAATAAGTTTTGGCTTTTGACAATATGATACTATAGGTAGTTCTCTTTAAAATGTCAATAGCACACCTTTTGTGGTAGGAAAGAAGTAGGAGCTAAGTGGGTGTTCATAGATTTAGGAAGTGGTAAACAAATGGAATATATTATTCAATGAAATATTATTATGCAGTAAAAATGATGTGTATGAAGAGTTCCAAAAAACTCTGACTTATATGAACTAATGTAGAAAAAATGGATCAGAATTAGGAGAATAATTTATAAAATGACTATAATAATGTCAAGGAAAATAAAAAAAAAATTTTAGAATTCTGACTAGATAGTAACACTGAAACATACCTCTCACCACATAGCAGAAAGGAAGTGATGGTGATAAATAAGGCCTATATACATTGTCAAATTTGAAAAATGGATTAAATCACTTTGTTTACAGTACTTCTTTTTTAAAAGAAAGAATTCCATTGAGTAAAGGGAACAGTCATTGGGAAGCAATAGTTATATAAATAAAGAAGGCGTCAATCAAACTTAAATAAACATAATTTTTTTTAAAAAAGGTATAAAGGGTTTCAGTAGAATGAAGTCTGACTGGAAAAGGAGTTTGGCTATTCTTGTGGTGAGGGAAAGTAAGAACTTTGGAGAACCCCTATGGTCTACTGAGATTTGGAGGAAGATCCTCTACATGACTAGACAGATTCTATATGAAAAGACATGAACTAGAGTTGCACAGGATGGGTAGGTATGCATAGATTTAAATATATGACACTGGAGTTAATGATCACATAAATGATTCCTTCTAAGTTCTTGGTCAATGATTAATATACAACATGGTGGTAGATCGACTTTCAATGAGAATTCTCACTGATGGCATTCTTTTTCTTCCTGACATCTCTCTTGCAAGCTAGGCTTTATCCTCACTTTATATGAACAACTTGAGTGTTTTATTCATGGATAAAGAAATAAACAATTGTAAAAATAAAAATCCCTGAGTGTAAGAAGTTTGTGTTATATGAGAAGAGTTTAGCAAGTCTAAAAGTTAGCAAATATAAAGAATATACAAGATAACACACAGTTATTTTTTGTTTAATTTATTGGAGATGAAGAAAATCCAGATGATTAGGTGGATCAGGAAAGGTTCCTGTATGAATTAATTAGCTCTAGAACCACACTTTGAAGGAAGCCAGGAATTCTATCACTTGGAGGAAAATTGGGAATGTATTTTTAACCACCAGGTTTAGCCTGTGCAAAGGAAAAGAGAGGATTGAATGTTATATACAAGGAATTGCTAACAGGAAAAGTTTATTAGAGTCTAAAATGCTGAAAAGAAAGCAAAATAGAATAACATTGGAGAAATGGTTGGTTTTCAGATTGCTGAAGGTTTTAAACACCAACCAGTCTGAGAACTTATCTTATCCTAGTAATATTAGTAAGGCTTTGAATATTTTTGAGGAGGTAACATGGTCACATCTGTTTTAAGAATATCATGTTGACAATATTGTTTAGCATAGATTAGAGAAGGGGAGAGAATGGAAATTTAAAAAATAAATTAGCATAATATTTGGGCAGCTGGCTGACACAGTGAATTGAACACTGGGCTTGGAATCAAGACTTCACTTCTGGTGTTCAAATCTGACCTCAGGCACTTACTAATTGTGTGACCCCAGACTGGTCATTTACCCGTTTGTCTTGGTTTCCTCATCTATAAAAGGATTTGGAGAAGGAAATGGAAAAACTCTTCAGTATCTTTGCCAAGAAAACCCCAAAAATGTGGTCACAAAGAGTTAGATATGACTGAAATAACTGAACAAGAAGAATATTTCAATAATCCTGTTGAGAGAGGATTAAGACTGAACTATGGTGAAAAGCTATGGGACTAGAAAGAAGAAAGTGTATATGAAAATACTGTAAAGGGAGTATGTAAGACTTAGCAACTAATTGGCAATGGGTAGGATCACTAAGAAGAAAAATCACACATAACTCCACCATGAAAGGCAAATAACTAGGATTGTAACACCCTTAGCCAAAATAGAGCTGTTTTGAGACAGGCTTCAGAAAAGTCATTCCAAGGCTAGCAGAACTAAAGTTAAAGAGGAAAAAAAATTATTTTGGGGGAAAAAAGACATGTTTTCTATCTAGCATGTCCTTATGCTTACTGAATAAAAGAAAGAAAAAGCTTATATTCTGACTCTGCTAACTTTGGATGTAATTGAGTGACTGTAAAGAGAAAATAAGGATTGTAGTATCGTACATTTAGAGTGCAAAGTGACTTCTAGAGAGAAAACTCCTCATTTTGTAGTTAAGAAAACCATGAACGGAAAGCTAAGTGATTTGCCCAAGGTCACACAATGAGAAAGTTTCAGAAACATGATTTGATCTCAAGTTCACTGACTTGAAAAACAAATGTTCTAATTCCAATTTTCACAGAAGCTATGAACACATTAAACAAAAGTTCAATATAAATTATATTGAACCCTGTCTCTGATATTTACTTTTTCTGTGACATAGACCAGTCCATCTGAGTCTATTTCCTCAAAACTGGAGAAACAGTTTCTGTTTAGCACCAAAACTTCCTCAGCTTGTTGTTGAGTTTGCACAATTGTTGAAAGAAAATATCACAATTAACTGTTAATACTATAGAATCATTTGGGTTATTATTATATGTGCCCTCATCTATTTTCTGTACCTTTTACAGCACTAACATAAATGATATCTGATAGAAAATTCCCTCTACTGGTTAGTGGAAGAAGCACCATTCTGATATTTTCATATAACACTAAATATACATGTATACACAAATTTATGTATATGTGTATGCATATAAATGTCTGCATATACATACACAATCATATATGCCTACATGCACGTGTTTGTAGAAACATACATATATGCATGTGTGCTTATACATACATGTGTATTTATTATTCTTGTGTATATGCATGTGTGTACATACACATGCATGCCACATACATTTATACATATATAAATTGATTATTTACAGTGTATTGAAGATAAAATATCATTAAATCATTCAATTTCTGGATGATAAATTAATTCTAAATCTGTCAACCATTGCTATATCAATTAGATTTATACCATCCAGGGAGCAAAGATCAATATATCCATAATCCTTTTGGTTTGTTATTATAGTAATGATCTAAGAATAATGAGTTCCTTGGGGAGTTAATGACTCTCAGTCAAGCATACATCTGGCCATTAATTCCAAATCTATTCTTACTGCTTCAATAATGATTTCAAATATCTGCACATATGTGTACACACACGTGTACCCACATTTATACATAGATGACAGAAAGAGAAAATGAGAGAGAGATCTGCAAATAAACCTTTGGCATAGTATATAAGTCAATTCTCAATCTCTGATTTTTAGAAACATTTTCAATTGTGTTAAAGGAGCAATAAATTATGAACTTTTTTCCAATACGAAGAATGAGAAAGAAATAATTCAAGAATACCCAGAGAGATCTAGGTGATATATTCAATAATAGACATGAGAAAAAATGGAAAGTTCAATATTAACTTATTTTTCTTTCTACATACTCATGCATGCACGCATGCACACACACACACACACACACACACACACAAACTACAAGTGTCTTACTTGAGCCCTATTCCCCTAAAGTCTTATTAGGAGGGATGTCAACTAATCCACAGTAAGGCATTGGCTGATAAGGTTTAATGTGAGATTCCTCTAAGGGATATTTACATTTTCATAAAGGGATCTTAAAGACCAATAAGCTTTCTATACCCAATGGAATGACTCTCCAGTGTTGAGATAGTTGGCAGGGAGAGGAATACTTTGAAGTCTTTCCAAGGCATGCTTAATTCATACTCCCCTCCATCATGTCACATCATGCACTGTCTGCTCCAACCAAATTAGATTCCTTACTGTCCTTTGACCACATTCTTACTTTGTTTTGTTCATGCTGTCTCTGCCTATTGAAATTTTTCCCAAAGCCTTCTCAGACATCTGCTAGAAGGGGAAGAATTCCTTGGTCTAAATTCTTCTAAAACTTGGTTATGCTTTTCATGTATGTTTATTATCATGTTCCATTTTGTGCTTGCTGTGTGAAATACAAAATTCTACATAAATATAAGCTAATATTAGCAAATTGAGTATTCTAAGTTGCTTTATATGTGTGTTCCTACCTACTAGACATAACTCCTTTAAGATAAGGATCAAGGCTTATTTGTCATCATATCTTTTGTGATCCCCATCACAGTGTTTAACACTTGTTCCCATAATTATGATAGTAGCAGTGAGATGTGGGCCTCTATACTAAAATATCATATCCAGCCAAGCTAAACATTATTCTGAATGAAAAAAAGACATTTGATTAACAGATTTGTCATACAAAATCCAACAGAAATATTAGATATATACCAATTACTAATTACAAAGGACTAAATAAGAACAGAATGTTTACCTTTTATATGGAAAATGTAAAATCTATGTCTAAGATTGTTATTAGTAACTAAGCAAATTATAAGAAATGTTGGGATATGACTTTAAAAAGTAAAACCATTCAAGAAGAGCTAAAAGAGTAATTATTTTATACAAATGAGGTGCAAGAGGAAACAACAGTACAGAAGAATTAGATGAGTGAAAGGGGGTTTTAGTTATAGTAACCTAATTTCATAGGAAATACATATGAGAGGAAAATATAAATACATTTAGAAGAGTGTAAAGGTCTTCTAAATTTAAAAAGAAATAAAATTCTATGGGGATAAGGAGAGGGGAGAGGATAAAGGAGGGATCTTTAGAGAGGAGATTAAGGGGATGGGTTAAAAGAGGATAAAAGGATATTTCAAATTAGAGGAATGGGAGAATGAGGAAGGGAACTTTAGAAGGTATAATGCCATGAACAAGCAGATTCTCAAAAGAATGCTACTGTGAACAGCTTTTAAGTTTCAGATTACACAGTAACAGTGAGCACTCTGTTTATTCCATTACAAATCAAGGCAAATATTCACAATATAATATTCACAACATCACATCTTACTACAGAAAGTCACAATCTGGTGTTCATAACAGCTTAACATTAGAATGGCCACACAGTTTTCACTACAGTGGCCACAATATTTAGAACAAGGAACAAAAGAATAATCACCTGGATTGTCCAAGGAAGAAACCCTTCTCACTTAATCCTTCAATCAATCAATTCACAATATATCAACCTTCCACTCATGGGGCAACCATTAACTTAATCAGTCACTCCTTTAGCAGTCAGTCACTAAGCTAGATTCCCAGTGACTAAATATCATTAGTCACTAATTCAGTCATTAGAAAACCACACAAACTGTCCACCCATTGGTTTCCAGAAAACCTCAGTGTCCAAGGGGAGGCCTTTTCTTCATCTTGACTCTAGGTGGTCTCTCTGATTCTCTGCATCCCCTTCCATGGTCCCAGCTCCCTCCTGAATCCATAAAACAGTCACCCAGATACAGAAGCAGACAGCTGCCAGGTTCTCGTCCAGTCCTTAGAGGTAGACAGCTCCCAGGTCCTTGTCCAGTCCTCATGACAATCCCCGGCACACACAGAAGTTCACAGGGTCCAGCACATCTCACACTCTTCACTACTTCTTTTGCCTGGAACTCAAGGATCAGCCAGGCCATGAATAAACAAAGACTTATCCTGGTCATGCTTCAGTCTTCCAGCAGTTCAGCTGGCCCTAGGACCCAGAAGGAATATTGGCCTTCTGGATGACCTTCAGCAGATTCTGGTCTCAGGAAGACTCCATCTCTTTTGTCACTCAGCTTCAAGATAATGGGAGAGAAAATCTCTCTCTCAAGAAAACTCCATCTCACTTACTGCAGCCTAGCTCCCAGATGCAGAGAATCTTGCTTCCTCCACAGGAATATAGCAATTCAGTCCCTCTATCTCTAGAATTCTGCTTTATATACAGCATTGGCCTCCTGTCTCAGCCAATAATCTTAAGTTACTAAATGCTAAGTATCTGCTAAACTTGATTGCTATACAAAGGGAGCAGCACAGAATAGTCTAAGAGGTATACAATGGGGTGTTTAGGGAAAGGGGAAGATAAATGAAGGATTACTGGAGTTGGAGTAGGTTAACTAATAGGAGGACCAGGTAGAAGTAAAGTAGAAGAGTTAGGAGAAATAGGAAAAAAGATATATGCATAAACATAACAAGACTAAGATGAAAATCTCTTAGGGAAAGTATATGTTCATATGTGTATATATGTATGTATGCATGTGTGCATATGTATATATGCATGTGTATCAATACCTGTATAAAAATATACCCATGCTCACTTATGGCCTTGTGGTGGCAGGTAGCAGGGAGAAAAGAACAAAGGAAAAAGTGTACAAGAGAGAACAAAAGAAAACCTATAAGGAAGCAAAGAAAAGATGGACTGATTTCAACTTAATGCCTAATATTTAATATATAAATTTTCTTGAAATGATGTTATCACTATATATTCTGCATCTCCTAAGATAAGGTTCTGTGCAGATGTCATTTTTCTTATTTTATATATGTTTAAAATATATGTTTAAAATGTTTCTTTTTTCTTTTCTTTTGTTTTTAAGTTTTAATATTTGTCTAAAAATTAAAAAGGCAAATGGACATATATTTACATATATATGCATATCTATATATGTGTGTGCACACTTACACACACACACACACACACACACACACTCAAATCCATCCACATTTGCATTTTGGAGTGGGGAATTCCAAGCTTTACCATTAGATGGTGAAATAGAGAAAGCTAATACATGTTCTTCTTTAGATTTGTTATTGTTCATTCTTTTGAATCATGTATAATTTTTTTTAACCTAATTTGGAGTTTTCTTGGCAGAGATGTTGGAGTAGTTTGACATTTCCTTCTCTGGCTCATTTTACAGATGAGGAAATTGAGGCAAACAAGATGAATGACTTGTCCAGGTTTGTACCGATAGTCAATGTCTGAGATTAGATTTGAACTCAGGAAGATGAGCTTCCCTGACTCCAGTCTCGACACTCTATTCACTGAACTACCTGACAGCTTTATATATCCTTTAGATACAAAGATATAAAATAAAACAGAATTGAGATCATCTAGTATAAATATTATTAATATTTTTCCTGTGTGTCAGAAGCCCCTTGGGAATCTGGGGAAGGCTCTTTTAAAATCCACAAAATAAAAGGATTTCAGAAGAAATAAATTTTATTTAAATATGCTTCTCTACATATACATACCATAATATAGAAGGAAGAGGATGAGCATTTATAAAGCACCTACTATATGCCAGAATCTGTGCTAAGTACTTTTACATATATCATACCATGTGATGCCTACAGCATAGTTAACATTGTTTTTCCCCTTTCCTCAGTTAAGGAAACTGAGACAAATAGTGTGCGATATGATTTTTTCAGAATCTTATAACTAGGAAGTATATGAGGCTAGAATTGGATTTACTTAAGATCATTTGCCTTGAATTTCAGAAAGGAGTGGACACTATACCAGATTTTTGACCTTCACCCTGATGAAGCCCACTTTTCACATTTGTTTAAGAAATGGAGAAATTTTGATGATAAAGTAAATATATAGAATATTATGCATCTTGCATTCAAAAAGAAATCAATAGGCATAAACTTCTAAATGTAGTTACATTTTCCTTGTGTTGAAGCAGAAAATGTAGTTCATAATTTTTAAATATCCATTGAATTTTAAATATTAATAACAGAAAGGTTCAACATCCAATTTGAAGTACTCTCATATGAGAGATTAAACACAAATTTGACCCAGGTTATGTGACACCTTTTTTTCTGTTAGAACATTTTTTATATTATAAATTTTATGTATATTTTAGTTTACAACATACATTTCCACAAGACTTTGTGTAACAAATTTTCTTCCCATCTTGCTTCTTGTATTTGAAAGTCACATTTTCTCTTCAGCTGTTTTTTCATCAAGAATAATTGAAAGTCCTCTATTTCAATGAATGACCATATTTTGCCCTGAAACATTTTATTCAGCTTTGCTGGGTGGGTAATTCTTGGTTTTAATCCTCTCTCCTTTGACCTCTGGAATATCATATTCCAAGCCCTAAAATCCCTTAATGTAGAAGCTTCTAGATCTTGTGTTATCGGGATTTGTGTTTCCCTAACATTTAAATAGCTTCTTCTTGGCTGCCTGTAATATTTTCTACTTGACCTGGGAACTCCAGAAGCCGGCTAAATATTCCTAGGAGTTTTCTTTTTGGAATCTTTTTCAAGAGGTGAACATTGAATTCTTTCAATTTTTATTTTGCCCTCTGGTTCTAAAATATCAGGGAAATTTTCCTTGAGAATTTCTTGAAGGATGTTTCTAGGTTCTTTTTTCTGTCATGGTTTTTGGGTAGTCCAATAATGTTTAAATTATCTCTCCTGGACCTATATTCCAGGTCAGTGGATTTTCCAATGAGATCTAAAATACTGCCTTCTATTTTTTCATTTGTTTGGATCTCTTTTTATAGTATCTTGATTTCTCATAAAGGCATTAGCTTATATTTGCTCCAATCTAATTCTGATGGAAATATTCTCTTTAGTGAGCTTTTGAAATTATTTTTCTAGGTAGTTCTCTGATAGCTTGTTCAATTTCTTTTACTGAGATGGAGTTGTTTAAGTAATTTATTTCCTCATCAGTTAGTCTGGGCAACTTATATTTTTGTAGATATTCATCCGTTTTACTAAGGTTGTCAAATTTATGTGCATACAGTTGGTCAAAATAATTCCTAATTATTGTTTTAATTTCATCTTCACTGGAGGTACATTCACCCTTTTCATTTTTGAGACTCAGAATTTTTTTTTCTTCTTACTGTTTTATCATATTAACTAAGGGTGTATCAATTTTGTTTTTTTTTCATGAAACCAACTCTTAGTTTTATTTATAAGTTCAATAGTTGTCTTACTTTCAATTTTATTCATCTCTCCTTTGATTTTCATTATTTCTAATTAAGTTTTTAATTTCAGATTTTCAATTTGTTCTTTTTCTAGCTTTTTCAATTGCATGCCCAATTCATTGACCTCCATTTTCTCTAATTTTTTCATGTATGCATTCAGGGATATAAAACTTTGCCTAAGTACTGCCTTTGCTGCATCCCTCAGGTTTTGGTATGATGTCACATTATTGTCTTTCTCCTGAATGATGTTACTGATTTTTTCTATACTTTCTCGTTTAACACACTCATTCTTTAGGATTAAATTATTTAGTTTCCAATTAGTTTTTTGCCTACCTTTCCCTGGCCCTTTATTACATATAATTTTTATTGCATCATGATGATCCCTTTAGTATTTCTGCCTTTCTTCACTGAATTGTGAGGTTTTTATGCCCTAGTACGTGGTCTATTTTTGTGAATGTGCCATGTACTGCTGAGAAGAAGGTATATTGCTTTTTATCCCCATTCAGTTTTCTCCAGAGATCTATCATGTCAAGCCTCCCTAAAATTATATTTGTCTCCTTTAACTTCCTTCTTGTTTATTTTGAGGTTAGATTTATCAATTCAGAGAGGGGGAGATTGAGTTTCCCCACTAATATTGTTTTGCTACCTATTTCCTCCTCTGATTCCCTTTACCATTCCTCTAGGAATTTGGAAGCTATACTGCTTGGTGCATATATGTTAAGTAATGATATTGTTTCATTCTCAATGGTGCCTTTTAGCAGGATGTAGTTTCCTTCCTTATCTCTTTTAATTAGATCTATTTTAGTTTTTGCTTTATCTGAGATAAGGATTGCTACCCTTGCTTTTTTTTTTACTTTAGCTGAGGCATAATATATTCTGCTTCACCCTTTTACCTTTACCCTGTGCATCTCCCCTTGTTTCAGATGTGTTTCTTGTAGACAGCATATTGTGGGATTGTGGTTTTTAATTCGTTCTGCTATTTGCCTCTGTTTTATGGGAGAGTTCATCCCATTCACATTCAGAGTTATGATTACTATCTGTGACTTT
>JAQQSW010016553.1:0-11647 GCA_028646575.1 Pseudocheirus occidentalis | reverse complement strand
TCCATCTCCTTACCTTTTGAAAGAACTTTAACATCCATTGATTGAAAAAGGATGCTACTGGGTGGACATAATATCAATTCTAATTATTTTATACACAACATTTTCCAAAAGTGAATGTAGTTGTAGTTTTAAACTTAAATAGCTTAAAACTGTACTAAGAATACATGCATACATGTACATATGTATATATATGTATATATATGTATATATATACATATACACATATTCATATGTGGCTTGGCTAAAATAACACAAAAATCAGTTATAGAGTCAAGCCAGGAACTTTATCTAGCCTATTCAACACTGAATTAACTACTGCATTAAACAAAAGTGACTCAAATGGTTTCAATTTCCCATCATGCCTAAGAAGCAACCAATTTCAGGTGATCATTCACAACCTCAGGTCATATCAATTAGCAATGTATTAAGTGGCAATCTCTGTGTTAAGTGCATACGGTGCAAAGAAAAGGAAAAGACAGTATTTGTTCTTAAGGATTTCACAGTCTAATGGGGCAGACAAATGGAAACAACTGCATATAAACAAAATATACACAAGATTCATTGGAGATAATCCAGAAAAGAAGGCATTGGAATTAAAGGAAGACTGGACGAAGGTTCTTGAATCAGGTGGGACTTTAACTTAATTATGAAAGAAGACACATAACCTTTCCCTTTGCCCTAGAATTATATTGTTTGGTTCTTTTTCATCTTTTCTAAAAGGTCTTCAGCTACTTCACAAATAATCAGACTGACAAGACATCAGATATCAGACAAATTTTATTTAACCTGACTAAAAATGCAAAACAGGTTCATAACTAATCCTCCTCCAAGAGTCATACATACTGCTTTCCAAATGTCTAAAACCCTTCATAACCTGGTGCCTTTATATCCACACTTCTTAACTTTTGTTCCTGTCTGTGACCTCTATGATCTATTGACACTAGGCTCCCTGCTGTTTCTGGGACAGGACACTACATTTTTGTCTCTGAGAATTTTCGCAGGCTGTTCCCTATACCTAGAATCATCTCCTCACTCTTGTCTTCTTCTTGGCTTCCTTCAAGTCTCAGCTAGTCTCACCTCCTGCAAAGAACCCTATCCCAGTCTTTCTTAACCTTAGTGCTTTCCCTCTGAGACTATCCTGATACTATATTTTGTATTTTATTTAGTTGTTTAAATGTTATTTCTGCTATTAGACTGTGACCTTCTTGAAAGCACATACTAGCCATTGCCTTCCACATTTCATGACTATTTTATAAATGCTACTTGACTGTCAGCCCTCTTGTGTATCCTACCACTTCTCAGAATCTATAGAGTTTACAAGTTTATGCTGTCAAAAAAAGGAATATATCTGAACTATTCCTTGGTTCATGTGAATTTCTACTGTACTGGTTTCTCTAATATATGAAATCAAATCCAAACTTCTGTTCCTCCCAGCTATGACCCCATGCTTCATTACTCTGCTGTGCTCATGGTTCCCTGTTATGGGAATCAATCAAGTCCTCACAAGCACAAGATCAATGAATTTGCTCCTTCCTGTTATGACTCTGTAGTATCTCAGTTAGCTTATCTGTAGAGGCAACATGGATGTAGAAATCTCATGTGCAGATTAGGTTCATAACTCTTAAAATTGTACATTTAAGTTGGTGAGCTCTGAATTCATTAAGCTTTCCTGAATCATAAATTCTGAAGCTATTCATTCAGTATTTGGGGCAATTCATACACAGGCTTTGTGAAGGCGGATTGGGGGAACCGATCATCAAGATTATAAGGGAGCTGTTTTCTTTACAAAACTAGAAATCACAACAATTCCAAGAATTCAAAAACAGCTTTTAAAACCACTTTACAGCATCTATCAGCAGAGAAAGAATTCATGTGTTAAATATAAATGTTGAAGTACTTTTGCAATGCATGTCATATGCAATTAACTTTCATAGATATTATATTTTTTGTGCAGTGGAAAAATCCACACTTGCCTCAAAGGAAAAAGAAAAAAAATACGCCTAAAACATATAACTGAACAATATTATTATGCTGTTTTGGTTTATGTGCAATAATCGTATTATGTCTTCTACACACATATACATATAAACAAATACATATAGATACACTTATTTGTTTTGACTGAAGCTTGGTCCAGATTTCATTTGTTAAAGAGCTCACATTGGAGAAATTCCTCTACTGATGCAGATCATGTAATCCTCTGTAACTTAAGATGATACAATCATGGATTTAGAGGGACAAATGACATTAAAGGTCATCAAATCCAAACTCCTCATTTTACAAATGTGGAAACTGAGAAATGAAGCAACTCATCTCAAGACATAGATTCAGTAAGTGCCTGTGACAGTATTTGAACTGAAGATTTTCTGATGCCAAATTTTGCTCCTTATTCATGCTACCATGAGACTTAGAGATTTAGCATATTTCCTGGGACACCTTAAGGTTAAGTTATTTGTCCATCATCACTCAGATAATTTATATTAGAAGCAAAACATGGTGCATAGTGGGCACTTAATACAATCTTACTGAACTGACTCACTGATTGATTCTTTTTAACTATTGGATCAATATCCTTCTATCAACTATGTTATGTTACTTGTTTATATCTTAGTATCTCCAGTGTATACGGTTTGAATTTAATTATATTCATATTTTTCTATATTTTATTATGGGGTTACCCTCAAAAAAGAACCTTCCAGGACTCACAACAATTAAAAAATTGCCTGGCACATAATAACTACTTAATAAATGCCTATTTACTGGTTGACCATAATTGTAGTCCTATAGCCTCTATCTTCATTCTCATCCGTACTCAAGACCCTGGAACAAAGTCATCCTCTAGGTAAAGGGAGTACAAAAACTCTCAATTCTATGGCTTGAGGTTATGTTGGGTTTGATATGAGACATTATTCACCTCCGGATTCCAGTGACTAGTTGACCAAATTCTGACAGTTGATAACTGACCATAAATGATCTTGAAGACTTTCTCCTTGTATTTAATGGAAAAATCAATAGGTCAAAAGTACTATATAGTAACCTTGATTTTTTTCTTAATTCAGGACAATTTTGGATGAGTCAATATAGTTCTTAATTCGGGATAATTTTGGATAGTCAATATAGTTCTGGGCTTTGTGATTATAAGACTAGATAGACTTGGGTTCAAATTCTGGGCCTGATGTTGTCTGGGAGACTTTGATCAAGTTATTCTCTGAGGGAATTTCTTTATTGGTAAAGTGATGATAATGCTATTAGTATTTGGAATTGAGTGGAAAACATACAGGGTATTAGAAATGACTCCCTTTCCCAAGAATTCCCTGGTTTAGGAGTGACTACAGGGGACATAATATTCTCATACCTACTAGACACTACCTACACTCAGAATAGAACAAAAAGTACCCAGGGTTTTAGGCTGGGGGTGGAGGGGAGAGTAAATTGACTATTTAGAAGATGATTCTGGGCAAAACCAAGATGGTAGAATACAGGTACCAAACCAGCTGAACTCTCTCAACATCCCCCTCCAAATAACTTTAAAATGACTCCTCAAATCAAATTCTAGAGTGTCAGGACAAACAAAACATGAGAGTGAGACACTTTTTCAGCCTAAAACAATTTAGGAGGTTAGCAGAAGAGGTCTGTGACCCTTCTCACAGCCTTAGAAGCAGCTGCTATAGTGGCAGGAGCTGTGGGACCTTTCAGCACAGACATGGTAAAAGAATTAGATAGCTGGTTAGAGATTACAGGAGATCTTTTCCAGCACTAGGTACAATTGACACTAATCTATAACTCTGTTCCCTATAAGCAGTTCTGGGTTGCAGTTTCAAGGGAAAGAAGAGAATTTCTGGCCTATCACAAATGAGCGGAGGCTTTGATCTCATTTCTAAGAGAAAGAGGAGCAGTAACATTTGTGACTCCAAGAAAGCAGGGGATTTGGTCACACTTCCAGGGAAAGATGAGTACTTTCAGCTATAGGGGAACAAAATCCCATCCTGAGGAAAGACCAGAGCACAGACCAGGATAACAAAGATCACATCACCAGGATCACAAAGATCCAAGCCTGGATCATACCACATTGGAAGCATGGAAAACTTGAAGACTCCCAGAAGTAGCTATGGAAACAGAATATGAAAAGCCTGAAGGTTGGCACAGTGTCCCTTCCAAACCAGGAATAGATTCTAACTTTAAAATACTGTAAAAAGTCAAGAAATAGGCAAGAAAAAACAAGCAAACAACAACAACAAAGAACTTGACCATAGAAAGCTAATTTGGTGACAAGGAAGATGAGGACATAAACTCAGAACAAGACAGTAATGTAAAACAATAAGAAAGCTTCAAAAAAATTTTCTCATTGGACCCAAGCCCAACAAGACTTGCTAGAAGAGGTAAAGGAATAATAAGAGTAGTAAAGGTAATATTGGAAATGAAATGAGAATGATATAAGAAAATTATGAAAAGAGAATTAACAGGTTGGTAAAAGAGGCACACAAAATCATGTAAAAAAGGAGTCCTTAAAAAGTAAAATAGACCAAATGGAACAATATGTACAAAAATTTGCTTTAGTTGGAAAAAAAAGCTCCTTAAAAAGGAAAATTGACCAAACAGAAAAAGAAGTACAAAGTTCACTGAAGAAAATAATTCTTTGAATCTATGAAATAGGCCAGTAGGAGCTAATGACTCAAAAAGAAATGAAAAAATAAAATCATTTATAATGAAGTAAAATTAAAGGAAAAAACAGGGGACAATGCCAAACATCAGGAAAGCTATTTAAGTCAGAAAAATGTTTTGAGGAGAAATAATTTAAGAATTATTGAACTACTTGAAATCTGTGATAAAAAAAAATTGGGCCCAGACATCAAGTATCAAGAAATTATTAAAAAAAAAAAACTAAAAACAAACTGACCTGATATCCTAGATCCAGAGAGTAAAATTTAAATTAAAAGAATTCACTGATCACCTCCTGAAGGAGTTACCAAAATGCAAACATCCAGGAGCACTATATCCAAATCCATTGCTTCTAGGTCCAAAAGAAAATATTGCCAGTATCCCAAATGAAGCAACTCAAATATTCCAGAGTCACAGTCACTATCACTAAAGATTTAGCAGTTACCATATTAAAAGGAGAGAAAGGCTTATAATTTGATAACTTATAGTGTAAAACTGTAATATTTCAGTAGAAAAAGTGTAAATTTAATGAAATAGAACATTTTCAAGCTTTCTTGATGTAAACACCACAGCTGACTAGAAAATTTAACATTTAAACACAAGAATCAAGAGAACTATATAAAATGAAGGTAAATTCATAAGGGATTCAATAAAGTTGAGCTGTTTGCATTGCTACATGGGAAATTAATATATGTAACTGCTAATTATGCTACCGTTATTAGGGGAGATATACATAGGTCATGAGTGTCAATCAATTATGTTGGAGTGATCTAAAAATGAAGAGATGAGAAAGAGGGATGCATTGGGAAAGGGAAAAAGAGAGGTAGAATAGAGAAAATATTCTCCCTGGAAAGAGGTCCACAAGGAAGAGCTTTTATAATGGAGGAGAAATGAGGGAGGTGGTAGGAAATGCTTGAATTTCATTTCTTTAATCAGAATTAGTTCAAAGAGGGAATATTGTGTGTGTGTGTGTGTGTGTGTGTGTGCATGTGTGTGTGTTCAGTTGTTATGGACATTTATCTTACCCAATAGAGGAATAGAAGGGGATAAGAACTGATGGGGGGTGGTGGTAATAAAAAGGAGGGTTGATTAAGAGAAGAAGTGGTTAAAAGTAAACAGACCTTTGAAGAGAGACAAAGAGTAATAAGATAAAAAAAGAATAAACAGTAGAAAATAACATGGGGGGTGGTACATAGTTAATAAGCATAATAATGAATGTGAAAATGATGAGCTCAACCATTAAAAGGAAGCAGATTAGAAACCTGAGTCCAACAATATGTTGTTTACAAGAGATATGCTTGAAATAGAAAGACACATACATAGTTAAAGTGTTGGAATGGAATCTATTATCCTTCAGTTTAAATAAAACAGGTAGGAGGAGAAATCACGATTTCTGACAAAGGGAAAGCAGAAATAGAATAAAGTAAAAGAGATGGTCATGGAAACTACATCTTGCTAAAGGCACCACACACAATGAAGTAGTTAAAAAATAGTTACAACAAATTTCTTTGATAAAGATCTCATTTCTCTAATATATAGGAAACTAAATCAAATTTACAAAAAAGAAAATAATAGCCATTCCCCAGTCCATAAATAGTCAAAGGATATGAAAAGAGTTTTCAGAAGAAGAAAAGCTATCTATAGTTTCATGAAAATTGTTTTAAATAGCTACTAATTAAAGGAGCAAATTAAAACAGTTCTCAGGTATTATCTCATGTCTATCAGAAATGACAAATGGTGAAGGGGATAAATGAAAATAGGTACATTAGTAAATGGTTCGTGGAGTTATGAACTGGTCCAATTATTTTGGAGAACAATTTGGATGTTTGCATAATGGGTTATAAAAGTGTTAATATACATTGACCCAGAAATACCACTATTTGTTCTCTATCCCAAAGAGATCAAAGAAAAAGGAAAAGAACATCTATATGCAAAAGTATTTATAGCTGCTCTTTTTGTGGTGGCAAAGAATTAGAAAATGAGGGGATATTCAACAACTGGGGAATGACTGAACAAGTTGTGGCATATGATTGTGGTGGAGTATTATTGTATAAAAAGAAATGATGATGGGGTGGTCAAAAATGGCAGGACATATATGAATAGGTGCAAAGTGAAGGGAGAAGAACTGGGAAATCATTTTACTTAGTAACAGAAATATTGTAGATGATCAACTATTAAAGACTTAATGACTCAGAGATAGACAATGATCCAACAAAATTCCAAAGGAATCATGAGTCCTACCTACCTCCAGAGAGAGAACTGATGGGCTCTCAGCATAAACTGAAGCATTATTTTGTCTCTTTTCTGGTTTTTTTTGGCTTCTTTTGAAATTTGGTTAATATGTTTTTTATGATTTCATATTTATACCTGATATGATTTTGCTTGCCTTCTCAGTGGGGCAGGGGAGATAGGAGAGATGGGAGAGAATTTGATATTTAAAATTTTTAAACAAAAATGTTAAAAATAAATATTAAATTTATTTTTAAAACAAAGAGTATACATATTTATGTTTATATATATGCGTTTGATACTGTACTTTTCCTATCACCTCATTTCCCAGTAAATTCCTTCCCCCTCCCAGGGAGATAAATTTTATAATAAAGAAAACAAAAAAGGAAAAAAAACAATTCAACAAATATATAATATATAAGAAATATATAAGACAAGTTCAACACTACATGAAGTATTTCATGCCCATAGTCCTCACTTCTGCATAGTCTCCCACCTCTGCAAAGAGAGGGAGAAGTAGTCTCACATCTTTTCTTTGGCTCAATCTTGGTCATTCATTATACATTTCAGTGCATTCAGTTGTGGTTGTTGCTGCTCCTTTAATTTATCTTGCTGTTGTCATTGTTTATTTTGTTTTCCTATTTCTTTCTATTTCACTTTTCATTCATTTATTTATGTCTTCCCATGCATCTCTGATGTCTTCATTTTTTCATACAACATGGTAATAATCCATTACATTTATGTAGCACAATGTTTAGGAATTCCCCAATGATGGGCATCTACTTTGTTTTCAGTACTATGCTATCCCAAAATATGTATACTTAGTTATATACTTAGCAGTGTGTTTTCTGAGTCAAAGACATGGCTGTTTTCATCATGTTCTTATCCAGTTACAGGGTTGAAATAAAACAAATGCTTAATGAATGTTTTTTGACAGTGTAACTGTTCTGTGATGCTTGCGGCTTCAACTGCCCAGATTTACAGCTCTTAGCACATTTGAGAGCACATGGGATGGACTGAATTAATACTGTTGAATTGACTAGAGATTGTACTATTGTACCCACCCTGGCTTAAGTCTTTTCAGCAGAGAAATCAGTGGAGTATATTTGCCTGATTTGGAATGGACAGAGGAAAGTATCATCCTTTTCTGCCTTAGGATAAACCAAATTATCATTTTCCTCTAAAAAAACATTTCTTTCCATTATTTCTGTAACAAGATAAAGATTAACAAAAGCCCTTCATCTCTTAAAGAAACACTAACACAGCCCATCTGTTTCCATTCCTGCTGAGTGACTAACACTAAAACTGAGGTTCTGTTGTGCTGTTGCTAGATCTCTCGCTGTTTGTACTTCAAAGGGTCTGTGACCTGTCATGCATTCTGAATTGGGAGAAATATTTAAAAGTCTGTTTATAAATAAAATTTAAAAGTCTGTTTTTTATTTTAAATATATTAAAATATTGAAATATATTGAAATATTTAAAATAAAAAAATTTAATATTTAATTAAAGAAAAGGCTTTCCTAAATAAAATATCTAGTATATCATTGCAAATATCTGCACAACATATATAATGAAATTTCCCCTTTCTTTCCGTCTTCCCACTCTTCTCCCTCTTTTCCCCTTTCCTTTCTCCCTCTTTATCTGTCCCTTCATATCTCTCTCTCATTGCACACTCTTCTACAGCTAGGCCACCTATGGATAGTTTGGGGTCTTACAGTATCAGGAGGACATTGCCAAGTTGGAGTGCTTACAGAGAAACACAATTAAGATGATGCAAGATCACAAGATCATTAAAGTTGAAGGGACTGGATATATTTAACCTAGAGAAAGGAAGTCTTCAGGAGAAAAGTATCATTATGGGCAAAATGGGTTCTTCTTGGTTTGTTTTGCCCAGGAAAGCAAAATGTAGGAACAATGGGTAAAGTTTTCACATTCAAGCAAAAAATAGAATTAAAACCTTCCTAAAGAGTGAAATGGATTTCCTTAGAAGATAGTGTGGAATGCCTCCTGAGAAAATGCATGGTACTTCAATTTTTAAAAAGCACTTAAAATACATACATACATACATACATACATATATGTATCCAAATGAGGCAGATAGTCCAGGTACAATTATCTCCACTTCATGGATTAAAAATGTAAGATAGAGAAAATCTACTTGTTGATTGTTACATATTGGAGGAAAGCTAGAGACAAAATGTATAGCACCATATACATCCACACCTGTAAGGGATATCAGATACCTTTTAGTCTGTACTCCCATTTTATAGATTAAAAAAACAACAACACAACTGATTTTCCCCCCAGAGAATTTAAATGATTCATCCAAATAAATAAGAAAAGATTAAAATTCAGGTTCTATGACTCCAGAGGCAATGTTCATTGCACTGTAAGAATCAAGGTCACATCTGGCTCTAGGTGTAGTACTCTTTTCACTATAGCCCATTTCTAGAGTTGCACATTCAGAGTTAAAGTGACTATTGTAAGGGACGTTGTAAAGCAGTGGTGGTAAATTCAAATAGAAATCAGGATCACTAAATTGTACACACACTTTTAAATAAATGCATATATTGGTGTGTGTGTGTATGTATATGTCTATGTCTATATCTATATGTGTGTGTATGTTAATACGCATGCATATATTAGACTTCTCAGTCTTTTGATGACAAAAAGCTGGGAATACTGAATAATACACTGAATGTCTGAATATGGATTAAAACACTAAACAAGTTATAACAATGACTTTAATGATATAATTCACATCCTCATCTTTTCTTCCTTGTCTCTCTCCTCCCTTTCATACAATTGTGTTTTCATTAGCATGTGAAACTTTTAGTAAGGGAACCTAGGATCTTCCTAAGATGATTCAAATGGAAGCAATTCATGTTCTTGACATGGCACTGGCACACTCTCCAGATTTCATGGGCATACAAAAATGAAGTCAGCACAGCAGCATTGTAGACTTTCAGTTTGGTAGATATTGTAATACATCTTCTCTCCCATGCTCTCCCTGCAATGTCCCATAGTCTGAACCTCCTCTAGTTTGTCTACTTTAGGTACATTGATTATGAAGCTCCTCAGGTCTCCATTAAATTTTTCTTTGACCTCATCAGGGTTCATCATAGTGGGACCATCGGCACTGATGATGGTGGCATATATTTTTCTGCAAGTGGCAATCACATTGTCATGAGTATGTCATTCATTCCTCTTGGTAAGCATACAAACTTGTTGACTAGATTAGTTTTGATTGTAAAATCTATGCCAGCTTCAGCATCCTCCTTATCACTGCACCCATTCTGGAAAAAAACGTGCATTCAGCTATGATTTCAATTCCTCCATTTGCAAGCCTTGTTTTACCTAGGGCTATCATTTGGATGCAATACCTACTGAGTTTTCTCACAACAAGAGGTGTACATCTTTTAGGTGTACTAGATTTTGCATTGTCTGTAAGTGTGAGCCCATTCCATATAACAATGGCGAGTGGAATCGTCTACAGAAGATTTTGTACATTTTTTGGGGTGTTTTAACTACAGGGTAGGATTCCCACCTGCCATAGGAATCAGGGCAGGATTGGGTAAGCAGACAATTTTGGGGTACCTTTTCTAGCTCCTGCCTCAGACTAGGAGGTGAAGAGTGAGATTCTAAAAAGGTTTCTCAGATACTCATGGGGCTGCCAAATCACACTGCTCCTTCCAGTGAGAAGATGACCCTATTGCCTAGGCTACCTGTGTGCACAGTTGTGACTACAGTTCCCAGTGTATCCATTCCTGCTACTTCATCACTTGTCTGTCACCACAGAATTTTGAGATAGGTAAAAATGGCAAAATGGCACTGGTGATGTCTTTTGATTCATGTGTAACCTGGATTTAAATAAGGCACAGTTGTGTAAAGTCATTAGCCTCACTGTCTTCCAGAGTTGTAACAGTCCAGTGGCAGAACAAAGTCAAGACAACTGGTTATGCTTGTGATATAGTGGATGACCTTGGCATCTTTGACATCTACCCAAGATCTAAGCATGCCACCATACTTGTTTCAACTGCCTTCATGGTCATTGGAACACATTGTTTTTATTTTCCCATTCTATCAGAGAGAAATCTTCATATACTTGGGTTAGACACCCTCCCTCCCTTACCTAACCAATGAGTTTGAACCCCCTGGATTACCCTCAACCTTGTTTAGCCCATTTACCAAAATTGTTTGAAAGAGTATGACCATGGTACATGCACAGCTTCTTGGAACTTCAGGTGAGAATTAGGTGGATCAGGTGGACCAAAGGTTAAAAGTAGCCCTGAAAACCTCATACCATAAGTACTAGTCTTCCCAGAATATATCCTACACAACAAAGACTATGAGATTAATAAGAATCAGCTATATAATAAAGAAGCCCCCAAATCTTAGAAGGCTTTCTAAAAAGTATAGTATCCTAACTCGCAGGCCTGCAGTATTCTGCCCCTCTTAGGCTTTAAATATTGTACTATGTTCTATTCTGGTGGGGGTTGTTGTCCTGTGTTCTTGAAGAGGACCAAAATGACATCACTAAGTGTAATGGTAATCAATTTGTTGGATATTTAGGACTAAGTGGATAGGATACTTAGGGCTAAGTAGATCAGATACTCAGGGCTAAGAAGATCATATACTTAAGGCTAAGTAGATCCTAGTAACTTAGGGCTAAGTATAGAACTCTGTCCATTGGTGAAAAGATGTGAACTCGCCTGTTGACTTGGAAGAAGGCTATTGGCTGAGACACTCCCCTGTTGAC
>JAQQSW010016552.1:0-11647 GCA_028646575.1 Pseudocheirus occidentalis | reverse complement strand
TCTACTCCAACTACCCATCTAACCTTGGACAACTCACTTTACCTCAAAAGGCCTAAGTTTCCTCCTTTGTGAAATAAGATGGTTGAATTTGATGAGTCTATTCAACTGTAAGTCTATATGGTGATGAAGGTTCAGTTTTTATAGAAAGACTCAGGGCCTATCTCTGTCTCAGTCTCCATCTCTTTCCTTCCCCTGTTCCCCTCTGTCTCTGTTTCCTTCTATCTCTATTTCTGTTTTTTCTCTCTGTCCCTCTTACCTTTCCTCTACACTGTATTTTTGTCTCTATCTCTGTCTGTCTTTGCCTTGGAACTTCCCCTTGAACTCTCCTGGTAGCCAGCCCCCAGGGTTCCTCTCTGTCCTAGAACTCTGACCCAGAACTGAGTATGGACATTACAATTGCCAGTGCCAGCAAAGGGTCCCCTGTATGCTCTTTCTGACCAGTTGTCTGACTCCCCCCTCTTATGGTCTCTGGGCTGAGAACTCCTGAAACTACAGTCACAGGCACGTATGTGGGCTCTGGATAGGTCTCCAAACTGGCATCACAGACTTCTCCTTTTAAGTTTTCTTACACCAGAATAAAATGTTTCACCCCAATCTTTTGTTGACTCTGTTGCTCTAAAATTTGGCTTAAGGAGATATTTAAAAATTAATTGGAGGGGGATATTGAGAGAATTAAGCTGGACTGTCTCTAATCTTCCATCTTGGTTCTGCCTCACCCTTTCTCCCAATTTGATTTATTTTTTTTTGGAGGGCAATTGGGGTTAAGTAACTTGCCCAGTCTCAAAGCTACTAAGTGTGTCAAGTGTCTGAGGCTGGATTTGAACCCAGCTCCTCCTGACTCCAGGGCTGGTGCTCTATTCACTGCTCCATCTAGCCATTCCTGTCTTTCCTTCAATTTTAACAATTGGATTCCTGCTCAGACAGAGGTTCAGGTCCTGAGATCTAGACTGTACCATCTAGCCCAAATTGGTCTACTTGCTGTCCCTCAAAAAGCATATTCTACCTCCTGCCCTCAGAGCCTGATCGTGGGCCAGGATATCCACCATCACCAATGCCCTTTGGAATCCCAGTCTTTTTCTAAGATCAGATAATGTTACTTCCTAAAAAAGGTTGTACGTGATCATCCTGGTTGCAGTGATCATCTTCCTATGTGCCCAATGCCCTGGTTTTTATGTCAATCTTTTCCTATCATTCAGTTGGGTTGTGATAGAACAACCTGAAGTTTGAATAAATGAGGAGAGGGGTGAAGAAAAGTAGAGGAAAGGAAGCATGGCAAGGTGGATAAGTGAATAGAGTCCTAAGGCTAGACTGAGGAAGACTCATTTTCCTGAGTTCAAATCTAGTCTCAGATATTTCCTGGGTGTGAGACCCTGGGCAAGTCACTTAAATCTGTTTGTCAGTTTCCTCCTCTGTAAAAAAGCAGGAAATGGCAAAACACTCCAGCATCTTTTCCGAGAAAACCCCAAATGGGGTCACAAAGAGTCAGGTACAACTGAAAAACAACAGAACAAAAAAAGCAAGATATCGATTTTGGAATCTGAGGGCCTGGGTTTGAATCCTGGTTCTGTCATTTACTATCTATATGACCTTGGTAAAATATTTCATTTATCTCGTCTCAGTTCTCCCATCTGTAAAATGAAAGATTAATTCAGATACCCTATAAATTTGCTTATAGGCTCTATATGATTTTAAATGGAAAGTGAATCCATTTATTATGAAGCAAGCATTTTCCCAAGAGATGTTAAAAGAAAAGAATCTGCAGTTATTTATAGATGGAAAAGTGAGACGAAAAAGTTAGGAGGCAGCCAGTCACTCGGTTAATATATTTAATAAGGTGGTATCACCACATCCAGCTCTTAAAAATGTTACCTGTGTCAGCCCTCAGCAGTTACTGGCTAATGAACACTTCAGCATTCTTTCCTCCCAAGTTACAATGTCACTCAACAGTCCCTGGACTCTCTCACTTGAAGAAGGAAGTAGCAACATTTGTCTGAAATCCAGCTCCTTGCAAAGATTTTGAGGACCTCCTTTGCATGTGCTGAAAAAAGAATAAGATCCCATTTATTCTGATTTCCCTCAGGAAAGTTCTTGCATCTACTAACAAAGCTTCACTCCAGTGGCAACTTAAACACAGGGCTGTCACTCAAGGCCAGGAAGCTGTCCTGGCTCTCTCTCTCTCATTCTCTCTCTCCCTCTCTCTGTCTCTCTCTCCCTCTCTCTGTCTCTCTCTCCCTCTCTCTGTCTCTCTCTCTCTCTCTGTCTCTTTCTCTGTCTCTGTCTCTGTGTCTGTCTCTCCCTCCTCCTCTCTCTGTCTCTCTGTCTCTGTCTCTTTGTCTCTGTCTCTGTCTCTCTCTCTCTCTCTCCCTCTCTCTGTCTCTGTCTCTGTCTCTGTCTCTCTCTTTTTCTCTCCCCCTCCACCTCTCTCTCTCATTCTCTCTCTCTCCTGTATGCATACATGGGGATGTTGAAAAAAACAGAATAATCGAATATTTCAAGAAACTTTTTCTAGGAAGGAAGCTACTGTAATCATAAAATTTGTAGTTGGAAGGATTCTTAAAGATCATCTAGTTTCATCTTGTCATTTTCCAGATGAAAAAACTGAGGCCCAGTGAAGTAGTGACTTTGTAAAGGCAACAAATAAACTGGAACACAGCTCACCCAGAGTTCAGTCCCCAGTCTTCTGATGCCAGTTCTCTTTATCCCTCTATGTCTCTGACAAGTCTATACTCCTCCTCAGTTGAAAGATTGCATTTTGGATCTGCCTCTCACTACCTGGGGGATGTTGGGTAAATAATTTTCCTTCTCTGGCCTTTAGTTTCTGTTCCTATAACAGGTGGAGGTAAACTAGACAGCCTCTAATGTCTATTCTATGTTTGAATCTCTGATCCAATGAGAATAAAACAGAAGACCCAAGGATCTAGGGACCACCTATGTTAATCAATGACAGACAAACCCCAACTCCTGCTAGGCAGAGTCAAACCCTGGACAATCAAGTCCAAAGGTGTCCAGATTCATATTCCGTTATGCTACAGAAAGGGGAAACTGAGACAAAATCCATTTCTCTGAGAGAACAGGAATTGTTTTTTAGAACGTTTTGGCATATAATTACGGTACTTAACAAAAGGCTAAAAATACACAATGCCAGAAAGGTGGTTTTAAATCCTGACTCAGACATCCACCAAATGTGTGATTATGGGCAATCATCATCATCATTGGATTTTCCTTTCTTTTATGCCATCTCTCATGAAGGGCTAGGGGAATGCAATATGGGGAGAGAAGGCCAAAGCATACCTTTCTCAGTCCCTCTTCCTTCATATCCTCACAAGTCTCAGTCTGAAAAGCAACTTAGAGGATATAAGAACAAGAATTCCTATTGCAGTGTCCCCAACTAATGATTATCTAGTCTTTGCTTCTAGATTTCCCAAAGCAACCCAATCTCCTTTGGGATAACTATTGGTAAGGACGTTATGTTTCACCTCCAACCTGATGCTACCTTTTCGCAATTTTCGCTCCCTTCTTACCATCTAGATTATAGAACAGGATTAATTCCTAATTTCATAAAAGCCTTTTTGATATTGAAAAACTGTGATCTTGGTTTTTGAGGTGCTAACTTTTTGGGGGTGGTACTATTCTTTTCTAATATCTTGTTAGAATACATGAATCTGGGCAAAGTCCAGGTGTAAGATAGCTAAAATAGCTATGCCACTCAAGAGGAGAGGGTTTGGGGGCTCAGAGCTAAGTGGGCAGAATTGGATACTCTCTTGAGCTGGCAAAAGAGATCAGCATCCAAGGAAATAAATCCAGTTTTATAATGAAGAGAGGACATGCCACCCTATTGGGTATAGTAAAGGTCACAAAAGTAAAGGTCCCAGGCCTGGAAATAAGGGAATTCTGGTTTTGAGTTCTAGCTGAGATGCTAAATCACTACCTTGGACAAATCATTGTCCCAATCTGAACCTGATTTGCTTTGTTGATGAAATGAGGGAGTAGGGTTAGTTTGACTCTAAAAACTCTTCAAATTCTTACATTCTATCCCTATATACAGAGGAACTGGGATGGGGTCTGGATCTGCGATTTTGTTACAATAAAAGGAACTCTTCCATGAGGACAATCCCTTTACAAATTTAAATCATAACCTTTCTACAAATTATAGTTTTAGAGTTGTCTAAAATGATGAGAGTCACTTGCCCAAAGTCATCAACTTATCAACTTAAGACTTTCACTCAGGTCTTCATTCTGAGACCAGCTCTCAGGCACTAAGTCTCACTGCCAATCTTATCTAAATATATCAATCTTTTCATTACATTTTCTCCTTGTTTTAGTCCAGAACTAGTATTTCATTGGTTGAACAAACCCCTAATAATAAAACCAACTCATTTGGTTTTATTCAGTTTACTGAGTTGTTTTGAGACTAAAAGGTGAGATATGGAGACTTTGATCGGAAAAAAGCCTAAGAAGGCCTCTAGTTCAAATCCCTGATTTTGTAGATGAGAAAATTGAAGCCTGGAGAGGTTATACGGTTCGGTTTCTTAAGGTCACATAGTTGACTTGCACAGATTCATGAAATAGTTTAAGTTAGAGGCTGAACTTAGATGTATTTAGAGTGCAAAGAATCTTAGAAGTCTTCAAGGCAAGCTCTTTCCATTTACAGATGAGTAAATTGTTTTGTAGCTAGTGTCTAAGATTGGAATTTGAATTCAGATTTTCCTGACTTTCCAACTTGTTCTTTATGCACACTCCAATCTGCCTCTGACATCATAATTAAAGTTTCCAAAGCATAAAGATTGGGAAGGTCTAGGAGCAGGAAGGTTTTGGATCCATACTTCTGACTCCAAAGCAAGTGGTCCTTACATTGTATTAGCATTTTCCTCTGAGGCAATTAGGTGGTTCAGTGGATAGAGTACCAGACCTGGAGTTAGGAAGTTTCATATTCCTGAGTTCAAATCTGGCCTCAGACAATTCTTAGTTGTATGACCCTGGGCAAGTCACTTAACCTTGTTTGCCTCCGTTTCCTCATCTATAAAATGAGTATGAGAAAGAAATGGCAAACTACTCAAGTATCTTTACCAAGAAAACCCCAAACGGGATCAATAAAAAGTCTGAAACAAACGAAAACAATAACATGACTTCTCTCAATGGTATATATTATTCTGATTTATGAGTATTGAGAATCCATAAGGCTTGGTAAGTAATAAGATATGGTGGGTAAAGTGAAGGAAAAAGGATGTAAAATAATTTTGAGCTAATGAATATGAATTTCAACAAAAGAAGACAAAGTTGGAAGAGGGTTGGGTTTCAGAGAAAAGAATAAACTATCTTTTGGACATTTTAAATATGTGATGCTTGGAAGAGGTAATTGGTGATCAGGGATTAATATTTGCCAAGTAACTAGGCTGTAAAATGTAGTTATGGGAATCAGCTGCCTAGGAATGACAACTGTGTCCATTGGAGCTTCAGAAATCACCAAGGAAGAAAATAGAGAGAAAAAAGGGCCTGGGACTGAGATTTCAGATATACTCACCATTAATGGATAGGAAAAAGATAACAACCAGTATTTATGCAGTACTTTAATGTATGCTAAATACTTTACATATATTATCTCGTGCAAGCTTCATCATAAGCCCATGTGTATCATTCCCCAATTTACAGATGAAGAAAATAAAACTCCATTCAGTTAAATAACTTGGCCATGCTGCATGTTCAGAAATTATCAGAAGCATGACTGAAATCCAGTACTCTTATTCATCATGCCATGGATGATGATTCAATTCAGGAGGTGGGAAAGAATTAATCAGATACATAGGGGTACTACTAAGTCATTGAAAGAGAAGGCGCTAAGGCTATTTAAGATATTTCTTCACTTGTAGGTGATTAAGTGGATCTGAGGAGTGAAGAGGTACTTAAAGTTGAAGAAGCTGATAGAGTATAAAGCTAAAGTATTGGAGTAAATTGTTACATCGTTTCCATTCAATTCATTACGCATTTATTTAGTGCTAAAAACATGCCAAACTTTGCCAAGAAAACCTCATTAACAGTATGTTACATGGGGTCAAAAAGAGTTGGACATAACTGAATGACTGAACAATAACATTTACCAGGAATTGTGCTAAGCACAAAATGAGACAAAATTCCCTGCCCTCAAGGAGCTTATAATCTAATGGGGTAGACAACATGCAAACAAATAGATGTGAAGTTACTGCTGCTGTTTGTCCTTCATTCTACGACAGGACAATGACATCAAAGAGATGATGCCATGACATGCAGGTAAATTGGATTAAAGTGAGGTGGGGCTGTGGAAAATCACCAGGCTCACTTTCTCCTCTGTAGCCATCTGAGTAGAGTGGCCAGATATGGATCAAAACAGCTAGAGGTGGCCCAGGAAGCAATGGGGGACCTTGGCCTTTTCAAGCTAAGGTCTTTAACAGGTCTGAGAATTCCACGAAATTACCACAAAATAACTACTGTGTGAAATGGTCTGTCCAGTTATTTTGGTCATCATAACAGGCAATCTGGAGAGCTCCACAGTAGGGCTGGCTGTCATACCTCACCTGGAAAGAGAAAAGAAAAAGGGGATATTGCCCAATGAAATAGCAATTGGCATTTGTAGAGTGAATATAAAGTATTCAAAACACTCCACCTTTATTAACTGATTTGAGACTTACAATAACCCAAGGAGGTAAGTGTGTAAGACTTTTTAAAATTGATTTTACATAGGTGGAAACTGAGTCACAGAGGGGTAAAGTGATTTGCCCTTTTTCACATAACATCAGAAGGGCAGTTAGGTGGGGTCATGGTGCACAGAGTTCTTGACCAGGAGTCAGGAAGACTTTTCTTCATAAATTCAAATTGGACCTCAGATACTTAATAGCTGGATGACCCTGATTAATTTACTTAATCCCTTTTGCCTTAGTTTCCACATCTGTAAAATGAGCTGGAGAAGGAAATGGTGAACCATTCCAGCACCATTGCCAAGAAAACCCCCAGCGGGTAACAAAGAATTGGACATGATTGAAAAATGGCTGAATAGCAATAAACATCAAAGGTGGGTCCAGCATATCAATCCATGATCTTTCACTATCCCACAGTGATTGAGTGATAGCTTTGGCTAGAGGCAGCCCCTGCTGAATATACTCTAAAACTATATCATGCAGCCCAAGCCTAATTGTATACTTCACTCTGCCTTATTCAAACTTTAAGGGACATTTAAGTTGTCAGAACATAATTACTTATGTGGGAAGCCAGATAAATCTCAACCCCAAGGTTGGTAATTACCTAAGTGAAAATGGTCAAAATTTCAGGTTTTTGCCTCATTCAGATGCCTGATAGAATCCCCGTTTTGTTCTAGAGGAAACTGAGCTTCACATTTCAAAGCTGTAGTCATTATCTTTGACTCATCCAGATAGGGAATAACTTCTCTGGGTGGTGGGGGAATTGCCAGCATTCTTAGAAAAAGAGGAGGCAGTAGCTCTGAAATAGACAGGCATCCCCTTGGTTTAGCTGGCATACTCATCCCAGTAAAATTGGCTATAAGGCAGATTGTAGTCATGTGAAATCTATTATGAATGTGTTAACCACTAGCAATATGAAAAAAAAAGCTTTGACTATAGAGTAAAAGGACTTGAGTTCAAATTCTGTTTCTGATCTAATGCCACCTCAGTGACCTTGAGCAAATCACTTAAATTACTTGGGTCTCAGAGACCTGATATGCAAAACTAGAAGGATGCGTTCAATGTCATATGAGGTTCCTAGCAGCTCTAAATGTATGATTCTATCACGTGGTTGTGTTTGCGTGGTTACTCCCTCCGCTGGTACTAACTGAAACCACTTGAGGGCTTATACAACGGTTCTCAATCTATGGATTGTGACCCCTTTGGGGGCTGAACAATCCTTTCACAGGGGTCACCTAAGACTATGTTTCCGATGGTCTTAGGAACAAGACACTACTCCTCTATCTGTCTCCAGGCGCATCTGCCCACATGTAGATACACCCACACACAAGTATTAAAGGGTCATGGCATTAGGAAGGTTGAGAACCACTGGCTTAGAAGATGGTTTTCTAAAACTCATCCACCATCTTCCAACCACCATCTCCCATTTCATGATTCACCTTGATGCAGTTGACTAGACCTGCCTTTGGGCTACAGACTTGTAGTCCTCACCCAAATTTTGTACTAAAAAACCTAGGAGTCATCTATCTATGCTTCAAAAATAATCAGAAACACACCCAACAAAATAAGACAAGTATAACCAAAGAAACAAACCTCTCTACAAAAATAATAACAGTAGATTACAGCTAGGGTTTACACTGACCTGTCTTTACCTCCCTATTCCCCATATCCATCCCATAGTCCTTTCTGAGGCCTAAGTAAGGGTAGAGTGCTCTGTGTTGAGGATTTTAGTGAAGGTTAAGAACCCCCAATAGGTCCCAGTCAGTTACTTGCTTGCTGCTGTCACCCTGGACCTGAGGCTACTAATTCTAGTGCTTTTATTTGACAGAAGTGGAACTAAGGCTCAGGAGAAATTACATAGCTAAGGTCATGCAGTTAAGTGCATCTGACAATGCAATCCAATTATTTTTCACTGTTGTTGTTTGGATTTTACTTTTTTCTCCTTAAATCTAGTTTGACAGAGTCCATTAGAATTAGTGCCCTGTTAGTGAAGTTCTTCAAGAATCTAAAGTCTTGTCTGAGGAACCATGAGGCATCCAAGAACTTTAGTCATGGAAGTTTCTTCTAAACACAGGGGTTATATTAGCTGATCCCTCAGGTGCCTTCTAGGCCTAACATTCTGTGACCTTTCTATCTTAGACCAAAAACTCAACTTTTTCTCTTTAATTTTCTTTCCCCAGTCCTAGACGGTTACAATGGGGAGAGTACTAATCTTGGAATTAGGAAGAAATATGTTCCAGTACTTTCTCTCACACCTACTAGCTGGGTGACCGTAGGAAAGTTACTCTCATTTTTCTCACTTCCAAATTGGAGCTCATTGTGGTTCCATAAGGAAAAAAATACTTAATTTGGAATAAGAAGGCCTGAGTTCTGAGGTTTACTTGTTGTAATGACCTTGGACAAGTCATTTAACCTGTATAATTTGCTCCTCTTTAAATGAAGTGACTGATCTAAATAAACTCTGAGGTCACTTTCAGCTCTAAATCTTAGGCCCTAATACCTAACTCACAGGTTTGTTGTGGGACTCAAATAAGATAATGTATATAAAACATTTTACAAATTTGTGAATACCATAAAGGTGCCAATTATCATTTCCCCCAAGACTTCCCAGATTCTTACTTTGGGATACAAACCCGTGTTATATCCCCGTGATTTTTAAAAAAGTTTCTCTGTGCCCAACTTTGTTGGGAGGTAGGGAAGAAACTTGGCCAGGGCAGTTTGGAGCAGGAAGCACCAAATACTGAGATGCTACTCATTAACAAGTTGTTAAATAATTAATAAGTTTGTGTTTAATTGCTTCTGTGTATATATTCTTGCTTTTTCTGAAAACCATCATTAATTTTCAGTTAGTTCCACTTGAAGTAACAAGGCCTAATGCTTCCAGTTGGAGAGATTAATATTTATGAGCTCCTTGTTCTATCTAGTGCCGGAGAAGAAAAAAATGGATTATTCAGCTCCTTAATGCTTTAAAGAGGAGCAGGAGGGAGAACATGTCCATTTGAGTATCTGACAATGTGTTTATTTGGCAAGTCTGGATCTCTGACCTCAGCTAATTTCTCTAGAGAGCTTATTAAATTTTATTTTAAATGGGAATTTCTGCCCTTGGTTATTCCATGTCTCCTAGAGACCCTGGGCAAGAGCAGCGGGCCATACTTACGCATACGAAGGCAACCCAGTGTCTACAGAATAATCCATCTGACTCCATTTCACAAGCACTCCCTAGACAAAGTCAGGAGGCTTATGTTCCTGGTCTCTTTTCAGATCTCTTGCTGTATGACCTTGGGCAACTCACTTTCTGTCTCTGGGCTTTAGCTATTTCTTCTTTCCAATGACAGAAACACTTCATACGGTCTGTTACTTATGATTTGAACATTCTCCCTCATAGGATAATAAAAGGGCCAAGTAAATTTGTATCTGAGGCACATTTCAAACCCAGTTCCTTCTGATGTCAATCCCCATGTTTTATCCACAATACCATGTTTCCATGTTGTGTCTAAAGGAACTGTGAGACTCAGTATGGGAAAATTCCATTTTGTAAACTCCCTTGATCATTGTGAATGGTAATTTGGTTATGGTCTTTGGGTGGTAGAATTAGAACTGAATGGAATGAGGATGGGAATCTTACAATTCAGCTTCAGATTCTTCATTTTTAAAAATAAATAGTTTTAAGTAGAGTGCCTCTCTTGTCCCTTCCTGCTGTAACTATAATTTCCAGCCCAGAACTCTGACTCTGACTATTGTCTCCTTTCTGATGAACCAACTCACCTTCTTGCTGTAGATACAAATACAGATGTAGAGACAGGCCCTCCCCTCAAGAAGCTTCCATTCTAACAGAGAGAGACAATACAGATTGGAGAGTGGTATCCAGGGTGGGTTATTTTGATAGGAGAAGTCAGAGGGATGGTGAGTGGATCCATAAGAGGACTAGTAGCTATGATACTATTACAAAACTCTTTAAATAGCATTTCAATAGCTCTCCTGAAAACAACCATGGGGTGTAGGTATTATTACGCTTTTTCCAAAAAGTGATTTGGACTAAATCGTCCCCAAAGTTTCTTTCTCTGACATTCAGTAGCTCTACTGGTCCACATGCTGTCTAAATTTCTCTTTACAAAGCTAGTAGCCCCAGTGGAAATTTAGGAGTCCTTGATCAAAACACAGAGCCAAGTACAGATCAGGTACTTTGCAGTACTCCTGGCCAGGTCAGCAAAACAGACCTTGTCCAGTTCATTTCAATTCATCTCAGTTCCTAAGCTCCTCATTGTTTCACAGGATGCTAGAATTGCAAAGTACCTTAGAGCTCACCTAATTCAACCTCATGCATTTTATAGTTGAAGAAACTGAGACAGGAGAAGAGTAGTGACTCAGATCTTTTCAAGATGAACTCTTTTTTTTTGTAGAAAACCAGAAACTTTATTGAATTGTTTGTTGGTGCTGTAAATTGTTTAATCATTTTATTTTATTTTTTTATAAATTTTTTATTTGTTTTCTTGTTTATATCATTCATTTCCATGAGATTTTTGAGTTACAAATTTTCTCCCCATATTTCCCCTACCCCAACTCCAAAACAGCAATCCCACTGTAAAGCCCGTCCGTGGATCTGCTGTCTAACTTTCTGGTAGGGCAGGGAGGGTATCCCTACCCCAGGCCCTGTATATCTTAATTCCTAGTTGACTATATTGCAGAGCTTTAAATTCTAGATTCTTTCGGGTCCTCCCTTGTCACTCACCCACACTGTAAGGACAAGCAATTCAATACAGGCTGTGTGTGTGTAATTACACAGGTCATCTTCACAGTGGACATATTGTGACAGACTGATCATATGTCCCTCCTTCCTATCCCTCCCCAGCTTGTTCTGTTCTCTACCTTGTCCCTGTCCCTTTACTGAAGTGTGTGCTTCCAGCATCTCTCCCCCAGACCCTGCCCTCACCTCCATCATCCCGCCTCTCATCCCCATGCCCCCTACTCTCCAGTGCGGC